>CAHIKZ030005218.1:687500-702500 GCA_903632075.3 Acanthosepion pharaonis
ATTCCTAGACGTCCAAAGGTATCTATGATTCATTATTTCTGGTATTATATAAATAGTTTTTTGCTTCATATCTTTTCATGTTAAAAATGTTATGCGTTTAATATAACAGTGAAATGGAAATATCTCTCGACAAAGCCCATTTCAAGGCGATGCTGAAGAAAGACCATTGCTTAAACGACAAAGGTGTCTGAGTGCCTCACATGAAAGGCTTGAACAAATAAGACTGTTTCTAAGAAACGTAGGAGTAAAGGAACTGATTAATTAGACTTAATTAAATTTAGCTCAGGAACTAATTTTGTCTAAATGCAGATAAATATTTTATTTGCATAGATTATTAAAACGACCAAGGGAAGTAATCACTCGTAAATTTTCTAACTTAAGTTGATTTACCTCCTTTCCCATTACTGATGTGATAGGAAATATATAAATAAATACACGTTGATAATTATTATATGGTTTGATAATTAGTACCTGAGTAATTTTTATAAACGCATAATTAATACAGGATTTTTATTTTTATTATTAATCAGTCAGTCATGTGCCATGCGTGATACACGCTTAGGCGATCATGTATCGAAAGATACATGACTGACAAGGCAAATTTTTCCCGCAGTAGGTTGCCATTTCTTTCTCCGGTAGACCAGTTGCCATCCAAGGCTATAGAACCCGGTCTGTCCTGCTATTTACCCATATTTAGAGGAGAAGAAGAGGATTCATACCTTTCCCAAGAGTATTAGCACGTATTTAATGGATCTGACAGGAATTCGGACCCGGCTCTCCGATTCCTCAATCCGAGCCGCTATTTCACGATGAACAGATGATATTATTAGTTGATCATAGAAGTGTTGACATACTTAAGCAGACTTTCTTTTTTTTTAATTTACAAGACTGTAAAAATGCTCTTAGCTTACTCTTTGGAAATATTTGAGAAGAGTATAAAAAGATTGTATCGCGTCAATCTTCTAAATGAAGATAAACAGTTTTCACGCCTTGAAAATCAGCATAATATCGACAGGAAAAGAGCAACTACTTCAGCCGCCAACCAAATTCCTGACAGGCGATCATGATCATCAGCATCATCATCAACAGTCCCATGAGCAAGTGTGGTTGTAGGGTTGTTGCACAGTGAGCATCTGTCCAGTTCCCTCTAAATACCTGTGGAAAGCCGGAGAGGTATTCATTGACGCATTGACCAGGTGGCACCCGTCCCTCTTCAGATCAAACCACAGACGATGTCCTTCAACGAAGATTCGCCTTTGTCATGAACTCGTGGTCGTTGATTATATCGGGGGGAACCCTCCGATTTTGGCCTTTGACTTCAACATGAGAAGTCACAGTGAAGGAATAGACAACCGTAGAAAATCAACAGCGTGATGAACACTTATCCAATTGACGGATCATTAAAACGACTGGGTGCCAATAAAAATCTTTAAAAAAATGAAAATGAAACTCCTCAGCGGAAACACTCTATAGCGAATTTGCACTTTCCCGATATAAATTATAGTGGACGCCAGCTGTAGTACAACAACAAGCAAGCTCGTATGCCAGGCAAGTAATGTGATCCTGAGTGTCTCACTGTTGTAGCCTTATGTTAGACTGAGCTGATCACAAAAAAATAACTACAAAGAGGCGCCTGGCTGTGGAGCCGGGGTTAGCCAAATAATCTAACGGCCTATTAATACAGTAATGAGTTCGATTCTGACCGTATGCCCTACAATTGTAGCATTATTCGTTTATTGCTTGAATCTTATAAACAGGAGAAGGCACAGATTTGTTAAAAAATTAAGCTTATTTTAAACATCGTTGGCTGATTTTGTTTATGGGTTATTTAATGCCGAAATGTAAGTAATTTGAATACAATTTTATGGTTTCAACTAAATATATTTTGAACGCAATTGTATCCCTTCAACTACAGATAAAATGTATTGCTAGTCATTTTGCTTTAAAAATGTATTGTTGGTCATTTTACTATAAATATATATAAGTTGGTCCATTTTTATATAAAAATGTATTACTGGTATTTTTACTTTAAAAATGTATTTTTATACTCGCATAGTGTTTTGTTTTTGTTTGGAGTGTCACTATTTGTCTGTAGCTGGGATTCTAACAGGTGCTGCCACCCCTGGAACTTGGGAACAACAGCAATTAAGAGGTGGTCCCATGCTCCTCAAAACCTCCAATCTCCCGATCAGAGGTCTTGCTGCCGGATGTAGTTTATCTTCATACCCATGGAAGGACGCTCTGATCTTTAAAAATTCAACTTTATTAATCATTAATAACATAAATTCATTAGGTTTATATTTTAAACATTAATCAAGAATGAAATAAGCGAATCGAGAATTTGTTAAGCATATCAAGGCTCAGCTAAAATTACTTGATGTTAATAATATAGAATAAATACAGTGTATGTAAGACTGAAATACGAGGACATCTGCTGTAATGCGTCATTTGGTAAACACCTTTCACAGAGTAGTGAGTTCTATCTTCACTAGGTGTCCTACTAATATAGTCTTTTAGAGAAACTTAATAAATATCTAATGTTAAAGCACACCTGATCTGTGGACTTATCTTTGAAGATAACGTTTTATTTGATAAGAGTGCCACCCACATCTCACCCGGCTGATTGGAGGCAGTGACTTGGTGCAAAATATTCGATTAACCTTTTCATATTGCCTCAATGTATACATTATTCTAAACAGAACTACTTCCAAGAAGAGAACATCTGTAATATTAATAGAATTTTTATTATAGAACTCCACCATAAATGCACTGTTATCTTTCGATGAAGACCCGTCTTTTATAAGTTTAGTTGGGATACATTTCACTTACTTGCATTCTACCTGTGACTTTTCATCACCTGTCACAATTTGTCTACAAAATCACATAGAGAAATACAGACTAGTAAGTTTTTTCTCATTATGGGGAAGTCACACATGCAAGCGACAAACATAACCAAGCTAGTGTAAATGATTTTCAATGTTTCATTTGGATATTTTGAGTATTTTGTTAATGGATTTTTTTTATCCGACATTATTTCTTATTACGATAAACTTTATTTTTAGTCGGTACTCAGATTTAAGTTATTATTCCTTTTTTTTAATTTTCTTAAATAGGGAAGTTAATAGCAACAGGTCTCATCATTTTACTGTAGATAGATGTAACCATAAGTTCTATTCTAATAGTTTATTTTTTCGCACTTCTCTCTTGTGGAAACTCACCTCTGGTTTCTTGCTTCACTGCCACATCATCAAAAATTTAAATGCAACGTTAATCGCGATCTATGTTTCTGAACACTGTTCTTTTATTGCCCTTTCTTCGCATTGTCGTATTCTCATTTTCTTTCACTTCAAGTAACCTTATGTCTTAGTAGCTTTATCGCATTGCTTGGGGTGAAATGGTTAACAAAAGAATGTATAATGTAAAGAATAGTTTCGGGAAAAATCTCCAATTTTGACCCGTGCGATCATTCATTGTGCCTTTGCAATAAATTGCACACATTTTTTAAAAAATTCATATTGTGTTTTTATCTTTCTTAAAAATTAAAAAAAGAAACAAAACAATATGTTGAAAATAATGATTTTTTCCTACCAGTGTTATAATAAGTAATGTTATATACGCCAATTTTAACAATTCAAAAAATTTCTAGAAGATATGACTGCTGTCAGAATATAACCACAAAATAAAAAATTAAACTTCTCTAATGATATTTAACGATAAAGCAGAAACATGTTTATGGTCTACCCCAACAGAAAAACAAATACTAACAAACGAAACAATAAAACCAAATTAAATATACATTTCGCTTTAACATTACTATTGCAGTGGAAGTGGGATCATGTTACCTTAAGATACGTTCATTGGTAGATCTATAAAAATATTATGGAGATTTATACAACAGATTTCCACCCTGAACTGAGACCCCGTTATGCTTTCATTCGTTGAAATTTCATATCAGTAATTGCTGACGGCTTTCACTGGAGATCAAGTGATAGTAGGTCAATATTTAATATTCTCGCCTTTCCCTGAGTCTTCTAGGTGTTGTCTGAATAGTTTTTAACTTCTTTGCGACTGTTCCAAACATGCCGATAATGATGGGTACATCTATCACTTTATCTCTCGAGATTTTTTTTTTTAAAGTTCTTTCATATTTTTACAGCTTTTTCTTCCTTTTGAATTTCGATCGTTAATCTGTTAGAATTATCGACATCAGACATATCTTCTTTTCTTTGATCCGGCCACTGAGCCTAGATTGGTTGATACGTTTAAATTTCAAAGTTCTATAGGCTTGTCTTTTTCTATTTTCTTTACATATTTCTTTTTTTCTTCTCTCTCTTGAGCCTTCTCTCCCCCAAGACGTGAGTTACAAATTAGAGATGTCAACATCAAGCAAGCACAGAAGTTTAAATAGCTGGGAAATGTTTTAACAGAAGATGGATAATGCGACACCGAAATACGAACACGCATTGGACTAGCTAAACAAAGTGATGAGAAACAGAAAAATCGTTAGAAGCAAAGTTGTGCACGATTGCTATGTGATATCTATCCTCTTATATGGCAATAAATGCTGGACCCCCCCCCCACATACACACACAGATGAAAAGAAAACTGCAGGTAACGGAAATGTGGTTCTACAGAAGGATACTGAGAATTTCATGGACGGAGCGAGTGAGCAGCAAGGAAGTCTTAAAGAAAATAGCAACACTTATACTTAAAATCCGGAAGAGACTGCTGAAATTTATTGGACACATAAGGAAGGGAGATGCTTGGAAAATCTAACCCTTACAGGACATATTGAGGGTAAGAGAGATAGGGGAAGGGGGCAGGTCCAGCGCTAGAGTCTCGCCGCCCCACCGAAACTTTGATACGGAACCTCTCTCTCTACTACATGTGGATTTCAAAGTTTCCCAACCTGTATATTATTAGTTGATGATTGACAATGCAACATCAGTTTAAAAATGATTTAAAAAAATATTGTATGGCCATAAAACAGTGTTGAAAAAATGTCAGAGGCCACAACAGGGCCCCACAAAACACCCCACTCTGGTCGGGGGGTTTCGTGGGTAAGACGTGTCAGCTCTGGAAAGCAGCGATTCACCTACCCGACGAGCTTGTGTGAATAATAGCGGAACGGGGGTGGAAGCATTAGCAAAGGGAGAAAAAACTCCTATGGGCCACAAGGGATAGGAAGTTTTGGAGAGTCATGGTTGCCTAAGTCCTGAAGGGATGCGGCATGTAGAACAACAACAACACATCTTTTGATTTGTCTATATATCATTGCTTTGCATGGTCAAATCCCAGCCATTTGCATTGTCAAATCCCAGCCATTTGCATTGTTCCCAGACTATTACCGTTCTCACTCAACTATGTCTAGTGTTATACTCATTCCGTGCTAATTTGCTAACTTTATTTACATGATTGGCAATTATTATTATTATTGTTTTATGTCCTTTGATTTCTGGTGTGTACTCATTTCTTCCCTGGTCCCACCCAGAGACCTAAGGTCAGAAATAGCATCATGACATCTTCCACTGAGCAATTTAAAAAAAAAAATATTTTACATAGATAAAGCTCTTCGTAAGATGTGGGTTGTACTCGTGAGAACAATTATTTGTATTTCGTTAAGGCATGGGCTACAAGTAATCCCTTCAATGAGTCTATCGGAATCTTTTCCAACAAATGCGAGGGCTCCAACTACAAGAGAATATGTTGATGTTCCTATGTACTGCAATTTTGAGATTTCGATTTCATGGTACTTGTATTTTGATAACTTTTTGAAGATCTTCAAAGATACATTGTAGCCTGTAGATGCTGCCATATCAATAAGGAGGCAGTTTTTTGTTTGCAGCTTCTAGTAACGATGTCAGGGAGATTAGCTTTGATTGTTCTGTTTGTGTGTATTGCGTAGTCCCATAAAATTGTTACATGTCCTATCTCCGTAACTGGGTCTGGTATTATTATTATTATTGTTGTTGTGGTTGTTGTTGTTGTGAGAGAGTAGCCAAATGCCAAAATGTAACGCTGGGATAAAAATATACGAAGCCCAGTATACCTATCATGACACCCAGTCTGATAAGGGTATCACAGCCAAATGTGCGCGATATGATGACAGGTTTTGATAATAGCAGCGCATAAACTTGTAGGTGAAGATCAATTAGAAATATCTTCAGGTTAGGAAACCGGGCCCACTCAAATGGTCTCTACTTGAGGGTGTTCTCAAGTATCGCGATGGGACTCCTTTGATGTTACCTTGGCTGACCCATCCTGCAAACCTACAAAACACTTTCAAAACCCGCCCATGATGTTTGCTCACTACTTTCGATGCACAGTGCATATGGTCAGGCAACTGACAAGCAAATCTGTGGTACTGAAAGGGATATTTAAATGTCGCTCATCTTAATTCCCCAAAACAAAACACGTATCAGTCCAGAAAACATAAGAGCCACGCCTGGTGTAGCATCAGGGCATTATTATTATTATTATTATTATTATTATTATTATTATTATTATTTCTTCCTTTGATTTCTGTTGTATACTCATTTCCTTCCGGGTCCCAACCAGAGACCTAATTTTCCACTAATCATTTTTGTAAAAAGAGAAAGAAAAAGAAAAACCTAAGATCATATAATTTCTACGATTTATTTAATGGCTTTTATACATATTTAAAAAAAATTCGAGAAAGCTGTATTTGGTTAAAATATGTAAGTTGGGAAAGAAGAAAGATATATTTTTAAAAAGTAAATCAACAAACCTACAAACGTCTTTGATTATACTCCCACCGTTCCTCACCCTAACAGCTTTCATATATCGACACAGAAGAGAGACTTTTCTGTTCTCATAATAAGTAGATGTCTCTACGAAAAAATGGATATGTGTGAGAAAGAAAGACTAAGAAGTCACCAAGAAAAGCAGGGGAAAGAGAAACGTGTGGTGATATATATTAACTGAGAGATAGCCAACGCCTGCTGATGATGAGCTTGTTTTGCTCCTGTTGGTTACAAGCAGGCAACTATCACGGATAGCTGGGACAGGTTACCTTAGCGGAAAGTTTGTCATTTCATCGTGTGGATATTTAAACAGAGAAAAAGTGACAGCAACAGAAAGCGAGAGAGTGAGAGAGAGAGAGAGATAGAAAGAGGAAGATTGGTAATAATATGAGAGCCTCATCGATCACCGCTTTTCTATTGATTTGGAATTGTATCGATTTTATTGATCCCCATAGATGGCTGGTAAATGCTGCCAACCCTTCAACCAAAAAGGTAAGAATATTTTTATCGTTTTCTTTGTTAATGTGTGCGTGTGTGTGTGTGTAACTCTGTATGTGTGTCCAAATGTGTGTAGCTAACCACAGCTTAGACTGGCACATGGATTTAGTAATAATAGGTCACTCAGCGAAAACTGAATTCACTACACTAGCGAATTGGTTTGCGGGATGAGCTTGATAACCATCACGCTATGTTAGGCACATGTGTGTGCGTGGAGTCTCATATAGATACATACGAACACATACACAAACACACACACATATACACAAGCACACAGGCATAAATGTATACACATATGTTTAGCCTGTTTGGTAGCTGAGATTGTTATATTCTTGTCACCAGTGCTTAGATCAAAGTGAGAATCCCAAATCCTGATTTTCAGATAGGTACAACATTACTTTAGTTCCACGAGTTCTAACCTTCGCGTCTAAGACCCGCCATGCTACGCACATTGTAGCGGACAACCCTCATTCCATTCGTATTCCATTGTCGAGATGTTAAGTTCCAGTAGAGCAGCTTCTTCCCACGAACCACTGCTTTGTGGAACCGACTCCCAAGAGAATGCTTCCCGGATCACTACAATTTTAACCTGTCTATCTGTTATGTTATCTTTTCCACATATACGCATAAACTGTACTTATTACTCTGTAACCCACTACCTCGAGTGGCAATCGGGCCTTGTATAGAGTGAACATCATTGTAAAAAAAGAAGCTAATTTTAGTATATTATCTGGTTTCCCGCCCTTCGGATTTGAAAGCCAGTAATTAAATGAAGCCTGAGGACCGTGGACCCATCCTCATGCTGCTCCTGTTATCAATTAACCGTAACAGTACCAACAGAATAATAATAATAATAATAATAATAATAATAATAATAATAATATATATATATATATATATATATATATATATATATATATATATATATATGTTAAGCTTTCGTGTGGAAAATTGTAAAACTGTCACAATTGTGTGTAATGTTTCTCTACCATATACGACAGTATTTGGTCATTTTCAATACCAGGAGAGATTCACCAAAGGCTTAACAGAATTTTCTTGTACCTTCTATTTAATAAAATATTTAAAAAAAATGGATTGCAGCCGAATTATATAAAATTTCCCATATTAATTTATGGTCACCGTGGCATAAGAAAACTAAAATTTTTAACCATAATTCCGAAATTTCTAAAAAAGATCAAAAACTATAATTTAATAATAAAAAAAAATTCTTCGATCTTTCCTTTTAATAATAAGAAAGATTTTGGCGATAAAACTTTTATTTAGTTTGGGGCATTTTTTCATCATGTATGCTCATTTTTTTCCGAATATTTAGCGGTACCTCGATATAATTATCCAGGATTTGTTTACGTATCTGTTTTGCATTGTTTTATTTTTCTCGAATCGTTTGAATTTTTCAAACTGAATACTTTGTGTCAACAAACGGAGGAATATGTAACAACATCACAGTATACGGGAATTATAACTCCATTTTTCATGCAGAAAAAAACTAAAAAAAATTACAAAATTTATACAGTAGTGAGGCTTTTGTTGTAACATTAATGTTATCAAAATATGACAGATCTATTACATTTTAGACAATTTTTGTGAATTTTCTGTTTTTGAGACAAAAGACGTTCAATTACTCTGATTTCCAAAGAACAACTATTGCTGCCATATCAAATATTTTTTGTAAACGATTGTTATCAACCTTTGTGTTTTATTATCTATTGTGCTAAGTGTATTTGCAATCTTGCTGTTTCAAATAAGAGGTTTTTAAGCTGGGTAAGCAATTCTGAAAACCTGTATTTTTGTATAATAAAGACCCCCTTTTTGCCTCTAATTTTCTTTCAAAATATATATATTAGTGTTAACAACACCAATATATTACACCACGAAAATAATAAACTAAAACTTCAAATTCTCGAGACCATCTATATCAAAAGCAAGCAACCGACACTCAATCAAATTTATTACGAGTGTAGCAGCAACGTGTTGAAGTTCATATAACAAATATTTAATGCCATTTTGAATTTCTACTAATTTCCAGTCAGCTCATTTTATATTGGGATGCTTGTTTTGCAAAAATCCATAGCTACAACGGATAAATTTAAAATTTTAAAGTAGTTATAACAGAGCGCATTCATGTGTGGTTTTTAAAAATCCCTATCACGACGAAATGCAGATTTTATCACCGAACAATAAATTTGTCTTTGTAATTCACCCCTGAAGATGGTCTTGAAGAAGATCGAAACTACGACGTCTTTCTTGATGAATTTCATCTTAACATCAAGAAACTGATTAGAGAACTGGAAAGGATCAGTATAAAAATGAATAAACATAATATGTTCATATTATTCAATGAAACATATTTGAAAGATATATATATATATATATATATATATATATATATATATATACACACACACACACAAACACTTTCTGGTTCTTGGTTGTTGGATCTGAATGTAATTCAATTTACAGCTCCTCTTATCGTAAAAAATCCTAACCCATTTTCCTTCTACATAGTTTTGTCTTTCATTCTGATCTGAAGAAGCCGAACCCCAACACATGTAGGCGAAACGCGTCGTCTATAAGCTTTTCCACTTTGCCATATATATATATATATATATATATATGTCTGTGTGTGTGCGCGTGTGCATATATATATATATATATATAGAAAGAGAGAGAGACAGGCAGACAGACAGACAGAGAGAGGGGGAGAGAGAGAAAAAATCACAAGTTTCAGTGCTAGTTTTTTGGTATTAGAATTGATTTGTGGGAGAAATTTTGTCAATTTCTGTTCGTAATTGCGAAGTTCTGGTTTATGCTTTTGATTACATTGTTTTTCAACATTTCGTCGCAGTAGATAAAAAACGAGAAAAATTGCCACCCGTTTGTCATCACATGCGCTAAGCTTATCCTTTATTTTGGACATATGAAAACTTTACATTAACCATAAGAATTTCAACACTTGGAAGATTGACGAATCACAGTCTTCCTGCTCTCATTTTGGGTTTTTGCTATACTTTAACATCACTGGTCTGCATAAAATGCTTGTGGAATTTCAGATTCTTATCCTTTGTAATAATCATGGCAGTGAACGTAGTGGGATGGGAGGAAAAAAAACTATGTTCAGAGTGATCATTTAAATATTTAAAAGGTTTTGGGCCAGTTATTTTAGAAAGCGTTCAGAAATAACTAAATAGACACAAATAAATATATAACACCAGGACTTTCTCCTGTACAAAGTACTCTGTATTCCGAAGTTGAAATTCCATATAAAGCCCAATAAAAATTGTCCAAACTAAACATGAATTTACAAATTAGAGTAATTTTAAACCAGATATTAACTCAAGAAATATCTAATGCTAACAGATTATAGTTATCAATTTGTAAACATAATCCCAATTTTTGTTAGTTTAAATGTAATGAATTCGATATTCGAAAAATTTCCAAAACTACACGAATATCAGAGGATTTATTTATTTTGTTACAGTGCAGTCCATACACAGAAGTGGGGAAATCTGTTTCTGTCAAGTGAATTTACCGTTAAGTAAAATAAAAATCATTTTTCTTATGACACGAGAACTCCGTAATGCAACGTCAATATGCTATGGAGACTCTCGGGACAAAATGAAGCGATGATTGCAGAGGGGGCAACATCTGTGAATGGCGTGTTGAGGTTGAATTTAAGAGTAATTTGAAATTTGCAGCTATTTATTGCCCAATGAGATCGACTTCTCCAACAGAATAACAGGTTATCTGAAAATATATTCTTAGTAGAAATGATAACAGATAAGAAAAAAAAACAATAAGAAAAAAAGCAAAATCAATGAAAGATAAAGATAATAAAAAAATTAAATTTATTAATGTGGACAATTTAGGACAGGATTAGATAAAATTCCAACTTTTCGAAACTGAAAGATACATACATACACACACACACACACACACACACACATACATATACATATATATATATATATATATATATATATATATATATATATATATATATATAGAGAGAGAGAGAGAGAGAGAGATAGAAAGAGAGGGGAGAGAGAGAGAAAGAAAAACGAGAAGATATAAAATACTGATTCATCCATTGCTTTTTCAACAGAACTGATACAAGGCCGTTAAATTTTAAATTGAATTGAGTTGTGAATTTCCTATGACGAAAAACTATCACGCTTAGTTAGAACTAATTATTCCATACCACATCCTAAACGAATAGAAAACAGTGTCCCCGCTCCCACCAAAGCCAATGTACTGATGATGAGATGGGCTATACGGATGACGTTCATAGTTGGGATAAGATTGATCTTGAATAGAAAATCAACATCTTCTACCAAGTATTCCAAGAAATAGGACTCAAGATATACCATTTCAAAACAGTAACTATGATTTAAAATTGAAATGAAAGTAGTAATGGCACCTACTCTGAATCTACCATAGAAATTCAAGATGTGGAATTAGTAGATGTTAAACACTTCAAATACATCAGTTATAAAAAATTTAGTATACGAGATAAGGAAATTGAACATAGAATAGGCTGTACTAGGGGTAGTTTCGCCCAATACTGCAAATTGCTACAAAACTAAAACATTAACGTAAAAACTCGTCATGTTCTTAAATGTTCTTGTCTGATCGAGACTTTCGTATAAATGTCATAACATGACGCCAAACTCGGTCAGAAATATCTAAAAAATAATATAAAATAGCAGATAAGAACAATAAGACTAATCCGTAGAAATTTGATGAAGCGCCCCGGAATTGTGTTAGAAGCCTTTTAGAAGCTAAGCAAAGTAATAAGACATAGGAATGTTTCGTTAGAAACCAAGAAAACATTGCTGAACTGCTATGTTTTATATATCTTCCTGCATGACAGTGAATGTTGGAAGAGTTTCTTTATGGATGAAGACGCAGCTCGAAACGACAGAGATGCGGTTTTATAGATGGATACTGAGAATATCATGGACATAATACGTGAGCAACGAGGAAGTTCGAAAAAACAACAAAAAAAAAAAAACGTAAACCAGAAAGAGACTCATACTTAAAATCAGAAAATAACTGATGAAATTACTGGAATACATTATGAGGAAAGACGGCTTGGAAAATTTAATACTCAGAGAACATATTGAGGGAAGCAATAGTAGAGAGCAACCAGCAACTTAATGAATTTGTGCAAATTAATGTCAAAGCAGGGATAAGGAGGGAAGATAGAGTCAAGCGTTGCTTAGATATGCAACGGACAGGAAGTTAGGGAGAGCTATAACCGCACACAACACATAAATAATGATGAGTGTAAGTGAAAGAGTTCTTATCCATGAATCTTAATCTGGTTCATAAGCGTCAAATTTCTTACTGTACGTTCCGATCTTTAGTGTTCACCCATCTAAGCACTGACCAGGCTTGCTGATGAATTTTGATGAATTGGCGGGAATCAGTACTATCAGCAAGACTTAACAGTATATGTATCAAGAAATGAGTTAAAGCAGTGATTTTCAAACAGAAGGCATATACTTCTGATACGAGGAATTTTAAATCAAAGAGGAGTAGTTTTGCCGTGGTTGTGGTGGGGGGGATTGGGTATTAAATCAAATAGAAGTTTTATGATTCATTTGAATGAGGAATTCTTTTTTTTTTCATTTGGTGACAGTTAATATATTAAATTGGTTTAATAAATCGTTTCAATAATTGCTACTCTAATAAAAAAAAAATAACAACAAAAGATATTAAATAATGATAATTCAAAATGGTGGATAAATTGAAGAAAACTGAGATTGCAAAAGGTGAAATGTAACCTGAGATTCTGAGAATCACTGAGTTAAGGCCAACAAGATAACTCGGGAGAAAAATGTCGCAATGTTTTGTCTCCCACTGGGATTCTAAACACATAATGTTTTATTTCGTTTTTGTTTAATCTAAAATTTGAGTAATAAATTCAATGCAAATTCAATTTAAAAAAAAAAAAAATTCCAAATTTAAAAACTCTACGGTGTGTGTGTCCGAATATTTTTTCATAATCAGACGAAGAATAGCTGCTTGGAAGACGTTGTCAACCACGAGTTATTCTCTAGCAACTGAACGCTCTCTAACATCCTTCGTTTTTCCTGTCTAGAACATAATTAAAAGAAAATAGTTAGATTTGATTCTGCACTCAGACAGAAATCTAGGAGTCTTTTCCATAGTTCCCCTTTAAAGTATTTTGATGAAAAAGCAGATTTAGATAAAATTTTGTTCAATTTTATCACTACACTGAATTTACGATACTCACAAAGATATTTTGAATTTTTAATTATTTAAATGAAAAATAAATTTTATTTATAAACTACTTAATTTGGTAGCAAGAAAATAACACAGGTTCCAATTCAATCGCAATTTTCACCGTTATTATTAAATCAAATTTAATATTTGTTACGAAAAATGTTTTTGTATGTATCCAGTATTATGTGACAAACGAGATTTGTCTATTATCAACAAAATGGCGGAATATATTATAGAATACGTAATAATGAGAGGCCGGAGTAAAATATATGCCATTTTACTGATAAGAGTGATTTGCACTTTAGATGATAGCTGTTACATTGTGGGAACGGCGCTTCTATTTATCAGGGTCATTGACATCTGTTGCTAAACTTCCTACTGGAGGAGCAATTAATTTATTTGAAAGATGAATTATAATTTCCATTTTACATAACCTTAAAAGACAATTTTTCTGAGGATGATACTTTCAAGGCATTTTTATTTTTATTTATTCATTTTTTTAAGAAATGGATGTCGGCAAACAGTTACCTGCTTTAATCGATAAATTCAAATAAACTGTGCGCATAAAATTATCAAGATTTATATTTACTGACATTTGGTAGAAAAGGAAACACATCGCTCCTTTTATAATATAGATGCGTCCAAAACTCTACACAGGAACTTTTTATTTTTAAATTTTGATACAAATAAAAGATTAGATGTTTTAGGTTCTGCATAACAATTATAGGTTCTGGGTATTTCTCAAATGGGAATACCTAAGATTTCATTGTGATACTGAACAAATAGATCTTCTTTCTTTCTTTCTTCTTCTTCTTCTTCTTCTTCTTCTTCTTCTTCTTCTTCTTCTTCTTCTTATTGCCTTTGATTTCTGGTGTGTACTGATTTCATTCCGGATCCCGCCCAGGGACCTAAGGTCAGAAATGGCATCATGACATTTTCCACTGAGCAATTAAAAACACACACACACACACGCTCACACATATTTTACATAGATAAAGCCCTTCGGAACGTGTGGGCTGTATTCGTGAGAACAATTTTTTTTGTATTTCTTTAAGGCATGGGCTACTAGGAATCCATTCAATGAGTCTATTGGAATCTTTTCCAATCAATCCGAGGGCTCCAACTACAACAGGAATTATTGATGTTCTCCTGTGCCACATTTTTGAGATTTCGATTTCAAATTGTTGATGTTCTTATGTTCCACTCTTTTGAGATTTCGATTTTATTATTATTATTATTATTATTATTATTATTATTATTATTATTATGCATACTTGGAACCATGTAAAAAAATCGAGATAGGATGAATTAGAAATTCGAAAAAGATTTGAGATTGTCCGCACCATAGCGTTGCTGGGATCTGCGAGAAGACTGAAAAAGGTGGTGGAGATTTTAGGAGACTTGTTGTAAATCAATCTCCGACAATAACTACCAGACATACAGCGTGGGCATGAAAATGTATGAAATA
>CAHIKZ030005218.1:707500-752500 GCA_903632075.3 Acanthosepion pharaonis
CCTCATCAATGTGTTTTCGAGAGTAATTTAGTGGCTTGTTTGGGATTGGTGGGTCTAAAACTCCGAGTTATAAAAGATGTATCGTTTTAGTCAAGGTTGCGTGTAAGGCACAAGATGGGGGAGATAAGGTAGGGTAGCGGGAAGGAGGACAGAGAAAGAAGAAAGAAACGAAGTGAGTTCATGCCTAGCTGGATGCCCCATACTTATGGCCATGCGTCAGACTAAGCCGTGCTGAGTAAATATCCTTACACGCACGCACATAAACACACGCACGCGCATACGCACACTCACATACTTGGACGCAAACGCCAACACACTCATCAATACATCAACAGATAATAAAGGGTACTTACTGTAGCGCAATTTTTTAGCAATATCATCTTTGTAAAACAATTCGCAAGTGCCATCAGTTCCATTCTTACTGGGTGCCTCATGACTGTGACCTTGTGTCAGACTAAACTAAGCCTAGTAAATAGCTATACATATAGATTCTTACAATATGCGACAACATATACTCGCATACTGAAGCATACACGCTCACACATATAAACACAATCATATAAATTCGCACATACACGCGAGTACACAATAGAACACATACGCATACAAACACAAGGACACACATAGGCAATTACACACACTGGAAAGGAAAAGAAAAGAATCTAATCGTCAACAATGAGACACATGACATTAACTCCTTCATCTTCTTTTTTCCCTTTTTCGTCCTTCTCTTTGGTTTCTTTCCTTTCTTTCTTTTCTCGCTCATCGCTTATAACACCCCACTTACCCACGAAGTATTTCGAATCAACATATCCCGTCAGCATTTGATTTGGTAATTTTTACAAACGACCCTTCATTTCTTCCTGCCTTGATGCATGACATGGAAACGAATCTTTTAGAATGAAAGAGGACGGGTTCCCCGTGGTACAAAATTAGTGTATCTGACTGTAGTACCATCAATGGCAGTTTGAATCGATTAAAAACTGAATTTCAATTCATGTGTCATTAATGCAACAGCTTCTTTTATTCATATGAATTCATAGTATTGTTTTTCTAACATTACGCCACCTTTCAGCAAAATTTGAATATATCATCATAAAATCATGATTCTGGTTTTGATTCGCTGAAGTTCATCAAGATTTGGAGTTCTTGGCTAAAAAATGTTCCCTACGTATAACCAATGATCGCTTAAGGCATGAAACGGACAGTAACATTTCTGTGTCTACACTGTTTATATTTACAAATGCTATATACTAGATAATGAAGATATATGTATTTAAATGGATTTTTATGCGACATTATTTATTACTATAAATATTATTTTTAAATAATATATATTATTATTTTATTATACTATTATTATTTTTTTTTTATATATATATATATATATATATATATATATATATATATATATATATATATATATATAACAGATAGCAATTCAAATATGGGTACCCACTAAAAATAACATTTATAGTAATAATGAAATAGCAAAGGAGTGAGCGTAAAATGGAGAAAAAAAACAAAAAAAAACGAAGAAAGGGACAAATAATCACGACACCCTACACGTACGCACATCCGCGCAGAAGGACTCACGCGCACAAACAATACGGAAAAAAACTTGCACGGTTGATAAGTCCATAAAAAAGAAAAATCGAGAAATATAAACAGTCAATTGTTGATACCACCTGAAGAGTGGACAGATGGGTCCGTCTACGAAACTCTGGAGTAAGGATACTGAAGGTAACATCAGTGAGCTAAGTGACAAACTTTTACTTACATCATATATATATATATATATATATATATATATATATATATATATATATATATATATATTAGCAGTATAACCTGTCTTCGACCGGGTTTTTCATTCATTGGAATTTTTACCCCATTCAATTAGAGCAGTTTAAGTTCAAAGTCTGCCCACCCGAAAATCAATATTAGCAACAACAACTGAGTGCAACTGGGGCACATCCCCAAATGGGGGTTAACAATTTGAAGGGTAGGGTGAAGAGGGCCGTTTTTGTGTTCTCAGTCTTGTTTCAGTCTCACGCACAGCAGCTGTTAAAGAGGCGTTTCTTCTCAGCCGTTGAGTCCTTTGATTAGCAGTTTCAGCCTCACGTGCAGCAGCAGTTGAAGAGGCGTTTCTCCTCAGCCGTTGAGTCCTTTGATCATCATTTTCAGCCTCGCGCTCAGAAGCGTTCAGGTATGCTCTTCTGGAAAGACGATGGCTACATTGATCTTCGGATAGTGGCTCTGAGTGAAGCATTCCGAGAGGCATTTTGAGACAGGCAAACTGAACGTTCTAAAGACGATTCGTTATCTCTTATTCGCATGGCTGACCTGGCGGCAGCGGTTTTGCGACCTAGGCAAGTTCTTTGGTGGCATGTCTCAGGCAAGTATGAATTGTCAAATGGAATGCATGGACAAATACCAGAAGAGAAGGCTGTAAAGTTACAAGGATCACTAAGCTCGAATAACTTTAGGAAAGGTTGGAAGAATAAATGTTGTGTAATAAAAAGCAAGATTACATTTTACTACGGTGAATGCAATGTAAAAAACTGGCAGAACAATAAAAAAAATTTAAATTGGGAACAGCTATAAACGACAATGAAAGCAACGCCTTAAAACTGTAGTAGTAGGCTTTATGCAACGGAAAAGAGAGATTGATTGCTTGGCAAAGAAAAAGGGAATGTGTAATTTGGACTCAAAACATGCACTGAAGAATTATCTATCAAACAAAAAAAATTCATAGAAATCGGATGAAAACTGTGGAAACGCATAAAAAACATCCGATCACTCTCTCTCTCTCTCTCTCTCTCACACACACACACACACACACAGACACAGACACACACACACATTTTGAGAATTATAGATATAGATATATATACATATATGATTAATACAAATAAAATTTGTCAGCTGATTGATGTTATATTCACTACTTCGACTCTGGAGTTTCGTAGACAAATCCTTTAGTAATCGTTCTGTCCACTTGTCAGAAGGCTTCAGTATTATATATATATATATATATATATATATATATATATATATATATATATATTAGTAATTCAGTGTATATATTAAAATAATATATATTAATACATTTTCAAAATCCTCTTTCCTCATTATGTACTCTAGAAATATCAACTGTCTCTTTCTGATGTTTAAGTATGTGTGCTTTCCGTTTCGATTTTCTCTAAAAATTCATTGCGCAAATGTTCACTCCATGGTATTCTCAGCTTCCTTCTGTAGAATTACATTTCTGCTTCGAGTCCCTTCTTTATCTGTAAGGAAATTGACTAGCAATTACTGCCATATAAGTGGACTGATATTATGTAACAATTCAGTATTCTTTCTAAAGGAAGATTCCTATTTCTTAATACTTTGCTTAGCGTTTTGGAAGACATCTTTTGCTATCCCCTTCGGATTTTGGTGTCGTCTGATAGTTAATATTATTGAATAATAAAATCATAATCGGGTTAGAGTGATAAAAGTCTGGATTATAAAAATAAATTATGAACGTTTATTATTGGAAATATTTGGCATCGTTTGTCTTTTAAAAGTACAGTTGTTGTTTCCTTATGTATTTACATAAGGAAATAACAACTGTACTTTTGAAATGAACTAATATTTTAGCAAACAAGTGTAAATTTACATAGGTTCTTTGCTTCTCTAACTTCAAGATAATTTATTTCAATGAATTTGTGGGATGCATGGGTGGTGTAATGAGAAATCGGAGAGCCGAGTTCGATTTTCAAGCATGTCTATTGCTTTCACTTACGCGCAAATACTCTTGTAAAAATTACGAATCCATTTCCTCCCCACAGATCTAGGAAAATCAATGTTATTCTCTAAAAATTGTTAATGCAGTATTTACTCACAAAAAAAGAATTATTATTACAACTCAAAATATGTTTCGACAAAGTGTTGATAAACCGTAAAATAAAACAAATCAATTAACCTTTAACACACTACATTATTCACTACTTTCCTTTACACTGCATTATTTTTCAAGTTTACTTAGTTTCATCATAGTCATTTTTTTGTTGGCATAGCATGATATGACAACACAACTGCAAGATTCAAACACGCTATCATTCATTCATTTGAGTCAGGATAAAATTTTTGATTTGCATACAAAATTACTTCCAGAATGTTAAATGTTAATGAACCTCACAGTTCGTCTGATGTCTTTCCTATCCTCGTTTGCCATAGTCACATGATCAGCTTTCATTCAGTAAACGACACATTAAGAAAACGTGATTTTCGGCATGGTGACGTTAAATTTTGTTCGAAATAATAAAAAAAAATTAAATACAACTGGAAATATATGTCGGATAAGAATATTTTTGAAAATCTGTTGTAGAATTCCATCGCTCTGATTTACTTACATTAGATATAACAGCACAGGTGATCCATATTAGAACGGATAAAAACCGTTTATTTCTTTTATTTATGTTAAGAATTCTTTGGGGTTTTTTTTTTCAGTAACAATGAATTAAGATATCAATATGCCTTTTAAACATTCAGAATTAAAAAGCGCCCGTATACGAAATATGATCAGATTAATTCATTGAGTAGTTTGAAACCTTTATGGACCGGCCAGATTTGACTCACTAAACTTGGTCATTTAGTTTACAACTGAATTTAATACCAATTGGTTGTAAAGGGTATACGCTACGGGATCAGCCTGGGCACTACAGCGACTTACATGTAGCCGCAGCTTGCTTCGAAATTAATGAAATTAATTTTCAGTGACAGATGATCAAATTCTGATATTATAACAGCTAGGCATAAACTTATGAATGACCACAAGTCATTGAATGGTGTTTTTTTTCTTTTACCGTGACATCAAGTCTGAAGCGAGAGAAATAGATGAATTTAGTTCAGATGATGAATCTATCAGAACACACACACACACACACACACACACACACACACACACACACACACATTTAAATTAGAGTTAATTTAAAACTGGTAAAATTCTGAAATAAATTCAGTTTGGAAAAGTTTAATCACTATACGGCTTATACATTTGCGTGTGCGGAGCTGTGAACGATCCCTTTCTTTACGCTGTATGGATGGTGGGAGTTGAAATTGAGGTACTGCCCGTTGAATATCGGTTTACGGTATACGGATGTCTTGAACCCTGTTCGAGATATTAGAACACCCAGGAATGGGAGTATGTTTTCACTCTCTTTCTCTGAACCTGAACATCTTCCTGGTGTGGCCAGAGTATGAAGGTGTCATCTACGTACCTTAACCATAGAATTGGCTGTGGATTTTAATGCCATTTCCTCAAAGTATTCCATGTATATATTCGCCGTTACTGGTGATAATGGCGTGCCCATTGCTAAGTCCTCATCCTGTTGGTATATGTGTGATCCCATTCCGAAGTCTGTTGTTTGTGTACAGAAAGTCAACATCTCCATCACATTATCTATTGGAATACTGGTCCGTTCTTCTAGGGAAGAGTCAGAGGTCAATCTATCTCTGACTACTGAGAATGCCTCCTCCGTGGGCATCTTGGTGAACAAACCCACCACGTCCAAGCTCACCATCTGGTCGGATAGGATGGGAGCATCTTTGATTATTTCCACGAAGTGGGCGGAATTTCGGACATATGAAGGAGACTTTCCGATCAATGGGTCAATTATATCTACAAGGAAGCGACTCAGAGGGTGGCACACAGAGCCTTGGCAACTAACAATCGGTCTGAGCGGAATACCGTCTTTGTGAATCTTAGGGAGACCGTATATGTGAGGTAGCTTGGTGTAACGCTGCGATAATTGCCTATACGTCTTAGTTGTGAAGTGATCCTTGTTCTTGATTAGTATCTGTGATAGTTTTCGTTCCGTTTTCATTGTAGGATCCTTTTTTTACTTTGTTGTAGCTACCATTGCTAATGAGGTCTTCTAGCTTTCTGGAAAATCATACATTTTTGTTCGAGGAAACTACGATTTTCAGTTAATGTGCAAACATGTATAGTTGGCATTTTTATTTTTCATAGAAGACAATAACATTAAACGGACATCATGGTTTAAATGAAGAAAAAAGCAGACAGGATACATAACAATAAGTGCCTTTTATAAAAAAGATACCGAATATTGATTGATTGATTCGTTTTTTACAGTTTATCAACCCTATGCAAGTTATTTAAAGCCAGAAAATATTTTTTTTAGATTGTAAGAATTTTTTTGGTGTGGAGATAATACTAATTAACTCATAGTTGAGACGGGAAGAGATGGATTTATACATTTCCTTAGAGTATTTGCGCGTTAATATAACGAACCTAGTTGAAATTGGAATTCGGCTCTCCGATTAACAATTTTCTGTTATGATGTATCAGCAAAACAATGGGTAACTGATGATAGCCAGATGGTATTCGGCTGAAACGTTGACAAGATGATAACACTATTTCGAATAAATTAAAAGTATATTGACAATCTTTTTATCCCTATTTCTTCTTATCTTGTTAAATACTTATATTCTTGTCTATCATTTTCCTATTTCCTACTCATACTGGTGGCCAGTGTTCAATCAAGCCCAAATAACAACTTAATCTTGAATGTTGATTTTCACGGCAGACAAAACTTCCTAGCGTGAAAACTTGGTAGAATGTGATATTTAACAGTTTGTTTTTTTTACAAACTAAACTAAAATTATTCTAAATAAAGGTATTTTAATTAATAGATTAATTTATTTAATTAATAGATTTCCAACAGCAAAGGTCTTTATTGATTAATTTTCTATAGTTTATTATTCCTTTGCAGGTTATTTAAAATCAGAAAATATTTTAGATTGTACGAATTTGGTGGAGGGAGCAGGTATTAAGGATTTAATGATACAAGACTCACTAATTAACCCATAGCTGGAGGAAGAAAAAAGGAATTCATACCTCCCTCAAGGGTACTTACGCGTAAGTGAATATAACGAATCCAACGGGAATTAGAACTCAGCTCTCTGATTAACAATTCCCAAACATTATCTATTACACCACCCGCACATCCAAGCTTACAGCACCTGGCATTCCCAAGCGATCACCCATCTAGGTACTGTCCCAACTCGACGTTGCTTAACTCCGGTGATCGTACGGGAACCGGTGTTTCAACGCTATATAGCCATAAGCCGATAACAAATATATACAGTTACAGTAGGTAATTGTCTGTAGACACAAAGTTAGTTAATATAGAATTGTTCAGTCTGATAGAAAAAAATGGATTTTTTTTTTACACAATTCGCAGTGAAGGTTCGAGTGGATTAAAAAACGCCTTTTGTCTATGTATAAGTTTCGGTAGTAGGATTGACTTACTAGTTACTGAATTCGAGCTAGTTTAAGTGACGTAGATTTTGTCATAGATTTTGTGAAAAGAAAAAGAAAATGAATTTGATATTTGATTTTAATTCCACACATTTTCTAATCGTACCCTTTAATTAACCATTTTCCCGGATCTTTCCAACCACCACCCACTGCTAGACTACTGTGTGTAACCGACGCCCAAGAGAATGCTTCCCCGATCACTACAATTTCAACCAGTTCAAGTTTAGGTTTAACCGTTATCTTCCCTACATATCATCATAAACTATGCCTCTTACCTCTTATTCTGTAACTCTCTGCCTCGAGTGGACCTTGGAATTTTATAGAGGGAAGATTATTGTAAAAAGTAAAAGCAAGACATATGACTCTAGACTACTGAACGTATCCTTACAATTCGTATGCAAGTTAGCAGCCCATTAACAAAGTTAATATATTTTCTAGTTGCTAGTTTTGGTCGTTGTGTTTGATTGATTTGTTTTTTTTTTACGGCTTATCAACCCTTTGTTGGTTATTTAAAGCCGAAAAATATCTTGCATTGTGAGAATAATTTTTTTGCATTAACATTTTTTGGAGAATAATGTTTTAATTAAAAGTCCTACTATTTAACCCATAGCCGGGTGGAGTAGATGGATTCATACCTTTTCCAAGGGTATTTACGCGTACCTGAATGTAACCAGTCCGAATGGAATTAGAACTCGGCTTTCCGTTTTCTTATTACACCATCCGCACACCCAGTTATTTTGGTTGTTCGCTAGACCACTATTTAAGTGAGACTTCTTTAGACTTGGCTATACTAAAAGATTCAACAGCGTTCGCCATATCTTTGAAGATAATAAATCAAATGCTTGTATCGGCGAAAGTATAAATCCAGCTCGGATTAGAAAGTTTCTTGCAGGCACGTAGCGTGCATGTTAAAACACATCAGTATTAAAATTAACATGATCTTCAATTCTCGATTTTATTTAACCAATAAAGACTTTCTTTAATAACATAAAGGCATCTTTACTGCTCTGTCAATCGGTTTGTTCATTAATAGCTTTATCAAAGTAACTCGTATCAACCAGTTTTATGTCAGTCATTCGGTATGCATATGTGTGTGTCTGCGCGTGTCTGTATGTGAAATTGCTTTCCTTAATCTTAGCTTGATCTATCTTCAAAATTATTATATATTTGTTTTATATTATTTCTCATATCAAAGACAGCAATATCATTGGACATGGCATCTCGACTTCAGTCCCTTTCCCATCGCCGTAATGTAGCTTTCCTGTGCCTTTTCTATAAATATTTTCATGGTAAGTATTCTGAAGAACTCTCCTTTGTGGTACCTAAACTCCATGAATTTAAGCGAATTACTAGATAGGCGGCAAGATCTCATTATTTTAACTTTGAAATGGCTAGATGTAACCGTAAATTCTATGCTAGCAGTCTCTTACACTATTTTCATTGGTCGGACTGCTGTCCTCATCTTTATTGTCATATTCACGACGTTTCGTCCGTTATACGCTTCAGGTAATATACGTTCGAACTGAACCCTTTATTTAGTCCACGGGGGTAGATAGTTCTAGTTCCACGTGTCATGCCTCTTCTGGATATCTCAGTTTCAGTTAATTCCTATTAGTAACTCAACTCTCCAAGTTTTTTGTTCAGTTCTTCTGTTGAACTCACAACTCTTTGGGTCAAGTCACTGGATTACTTCAACCAACGTTTTTATCCACTGGACCATGTATCCAAATAGTTACAATACTTCATCTAAGAAATATAGACTAACAGTTTCTTTGCATGTGCGACTCTCTTCTGGCGTTTTGCGTTTCAGTCAAGTTTGATCTTAAAAGATTTAAGTGCAATAACAATCGTTTTCTTTTGTCCTCTTAAATTATGTTCTTTTATTGTTCCTGCTAATTAATAATAGTGTTTTCTTTTACATTCAGTAACCTCTTGCATGTTAGTGTCTCTGTTGTTCTACTTGGGGTGAAATCATTAAAAAAGACGTCATATCCTTATTGCGTGTTGAATGTCGTTGAATGTACAGTAGCTATGTAGTAATATTCAAAGTTCAATAATTATAGTGACTAGTATGTAAACATTTTAGATGTTATGTCAAAATACCAGGCTCCTGGAAAAGCCTGTCAAAATAACAGTGAAAATTTGCTGGCATAGAAAAAAAAAACAGATCATGGCGTATAAAAAAGAGAGTATTCAACCAATCGAATTGTTTTGAGGAGATTCAAAATCGTCCCAGTTTCCTGAAATCAGATAAATACAAAACCTTTTCTAATGAAAGGGATGGATTTTTTTATTAACTAAATTCAATAGATTTTTATTATGCGTTATTTTTAGTGGATACTCATTTGAGTAGAAAGCTCCGTTTATTTATTAAATAGTATATTTATTTTCGTATACCGCCCTGAATATTAGAGAAATCTTATTAGATAAAAATATGCAGTCTCCAACAGGATTTGAAGATACGTTCCCCTAGGCCAGTAGACGAAGATAAATAAATATACTGTTTAATAAACGGATCATCTACTCAATTCCGAGTATCCACAAAAAATAACGTTTAAGTTATAAAATCTGTCGGATTAATAAACAAATAAATAATCCATCCCCTTTCTTTAGAAATTGCTTTTTTTTATACGAAACTCAGTAAATATAGCTACTTCGAGAGTCAAAGAAAAATTTGTGTTTAAAAGCACATTTTATCTTTGCTTGGTCATCGATGCACTTCATAGTCGAGAGGTCCAATGTACGTCACATCTAACGACGGTTTCCGCTACGAGAAAACAGGTTCGATTACTGCTGGAGAATGCACATTTTTCTCTAATAAGATTTTTCGAATATTCAGTCTTGTATACGAAAATAAATAAATATAAATAAACGATGCGTCTACTCAAATACGTGTATCCACTAAGAATAACGTTTAAGTAATACAAAATTTTGCAATAGACTTTCAATGTCAGCTTGTCTACACAATTTTACGCTGACTACCTTTCTCCCAGGAGCGAAGCAGCTAGAGGTCAAAATACTTACCGACAGCTTCGTTTCTCTAAGTCAGTACGTTTGTGTCTCCTGTAAACTATAAGTAATGGCATTTATTGAAATGTATGAACTTCTTCTCTACCAGACCAATGTCCACTTTTACGAACATTTCAAATAATGAAACTGTTTACTATGAATAGATACATTCACAAATATCAACTTTTACATACAAAAATAAATAAAAGTCAATTTTAAGATTTAGCACAATTACTAAAAGTTTATTTGCTGTATTAATTGTGACTATGTCTAAGTGCCAACACCGTTAAGTCTATATTTGACAAAATAAAGGAAAGAGGGAGAGAAAATAGACGAAGAAGAGTTACTCTTGAGTAAAATGTTATGAACTACCACTAAGAAAACTTTTCTCCACTGGTTGACCAGACGCTTATGCATTTCCAGATTAGAAAGCTCAGACGATAGCTGAATTGTTACTAAAAATATTTTTCCTTGATATAGGGGCACATGTGCCTTAAAATAGGAATGTTGTGATAAAACTGGAAGTGGAGTGCTAAGTAAAGCTAACTTTAAATTTTAAATGTCACCAGAATTAATATAACCAATTTAACCCCTTCTTAGGGGTTAAGGGGGCACGGTGGAGTAATTATAGCGGCTCGGACTGAGGAATCGGAGAGCCGCGTTCAAATTCCAGTCGAATACATTACACGCACTTACGTGCTGGAAAAGGTATGAATCCTCTTCTTTTCCCCCCAGCTTTGGGTAAATAGCAGGACAGACCGGCCTTGGATGGCAACTGGTCTACGGCAGAAAGAAATGGCAACCTACTGCGGGAAAAAAATCTGCCTCGTCAGTCATGTATCGAAAGATACATGATCGCCTACGCGTGTATCACGCATGACACATAACTGACTGAACCCTTTTTCCTTATCATCCTCAAAGTGGAGAATTTTCATTTGATATATTATGGATTATTGGATATATTAACCAAACTAACAGAAGAACAGATTGGTATTTATCGAATATAGATATAGAGGCGTTGGTAATTAGCCATAGTCGTAATTAGCACGGTAAATAATTTTCAAATAATTGCGGGGTATTTTTCTCCAGGGAGAAAGGTAGTCGCTTAGCGTAGATTTGTATTGAACTCAAGTTTTGTACTCTGTATCACATCGGAAGATCAAAAGAGCAAAGTGCATAAGAGGGTTAACCTGGAAAGTGCCCTCGTAGCTAACTGACCCAAAATCAGGCCTCAAAAGATGTCAGTAGCTGCACCGACATATAAACAGGAAGTCCACCCAGCTGAACTTAGGATATATAAACATAAGACAATTGAATGACGAGAAGTTATATAAATGTCTATATATAAATTCATAGCGAAGCACCAGAACAAAAGTGACAGAAATATTCAATCCACGAATGAATGGTTAACTTTTAAAGGTAAATTCTGACGAGAAAAAAAATCATTTAGCACGACACAGTGAACTAAATTTTTTAGTATGTAGGCTTAGATAGTGATTTCTTATAATCGTTTCATTAAATGTCAGTGGAAAATGTTAGACTGAGAAGGCGCAGTGAGTCACTCTCCTGGAGGTTAGCATTAGCCATGCTGATAGAGGGCAAAAAAAAGTTGTTTCTTTTTTTTGTTATTTTTTCAGACGATTAAAAGAGAGCAGTTTTGTTTTGGAGGCGTTGCAATTTCTTGCCCCAGGTAACAACAGATTGAAGATCGAGATCAGCTGCTAATTTGATTTTATCATACCTATTAGACTTCCCACTAAACAAGAAAAAATAGTTGTGTCACCAACATAGATACTGAGTCGAGAACTTTCTTACACGCAAGACGCTAGTGACCCTCTGGCGGGCCGCCGATGGCAACGCCAGCAGTCCTCTGGTGGTAGCCACCGGCGGGCCTACGGTTGCCCACCAGTGCTCCGCAAGTGCTAACATTGCCGAGACGAACGCGCCGGCGGTCCGACAGCGGGCCACCAGCTGTAAACGCTAGTGGTATGCCACCCAGGGGCAGATTGGTGTCATGTAGGGTTATGATATAGTGAAGGTAGTTTATAATAACGTCGGTCCAAGAATCGAAACCTGAAGGACACAAGAATTAATGTAAAAAAAAAAAAAATGTCTAGAAGAGTAGCCGTTGAAGATAATTTTCATGTTGCGATTTGATAAAAAAAAAAAAATTGAATTCGACCAGAAACACCATAACACTTGAACTTGAGAAGAAAACCAGTATGCTAAGCTCTATCAAACGCCTTTGGTGATATCTAAACAAACAGCCCGAATTTCACTGTTCTTATCTAAAGGTTGACAGACTCTTACAGCAATAACCGTTAACATATCAGCAGTTGACCTAGAGAAGCAAAAGTGGTATTGTTTGTTTGACAGAAGACTCTGCGAGGTGAGATTATTTGTGTGCTCGAGTTTTCGTGTGTGTTTTTGCGTGGGCATGTGTGTGTTTTTGCGTGGGCATGTGTGTGTATCTTTCCTTGCTATACTTATAAAACGCACACACTTTATACAGGGTATCAATAAAATCTCTTTCTCTCTCTCTATATATATATATATATATATATATATATATATATATATATATATATATATATATGTATGTATATATAAATATATGATATTTATTAAGTCTTTAATAGCTTTTTAGATACAAAATGTAAAAATCGGAATCGAAGAAACGCCTCCTAATAACGATATGTGTGTATGTTTGTTACAAAAGCTGAAAAATTTCATATCAACATCGAAAGAGAAAATGACTAGAAATGATTAGTAATTGCAGCATAAATTAATGATATATGTGAAATTATGATAACATTATTTTGTAAAAATAATAATATGTATTTTTATGTAGAAATATTTTATGCAAAAATTATTAATCTTTTCATTTCTTTACTTCTTCCATCATGAGAATTTCTATGCTTTATTACAGAAAATAAGTTGTATGTTCAAAAATCGTTTATCACTAGACTCGTGCTAATAAAGAATTTGAGTACAAGTAAAGCTAACATTAAATTTTAAATGTCACCAGAGTTTGGCTGATTGCAAAACAGTTCCTTCATTTGATTATTTGAAAAATAATTATAAATTCTTGAAATAGAACCCGATTTGATATGTAGCGCCTTTTAAGAGATAAAAAATAAATAAAACATTTCTTTTGTTCCACAAAGATTAACTCTAAAAAATGCTCTGTTCAAATAATTATCTGATCTGCCCCACGAATGAACAATAATTTAAGAATTTTTTTATGTCGGGATATATTATTATTATTATTATTATTATTATATTATATGCTTTTCCATTCAGGCTCGTATACGCTTTTTGATTCTTATACTAACGTTGTTTCAGCCGTTCTACCCTCCGGCCTCCTTCAGGTATCTGCCGTACTCAGTAACCTTCTCAAACAGAAACGTTTAGAAACAATTGTGGTAAGGAATATCAAGATGAGACTAGTTACTACCTAAAAATAAAGGTAAAGAAACATTGAAAGGCTGTAACCCTGGGCGAGTCACACAGAAATCAGGGATGGCCGATCATGTAAGGAGAATGAAGTCAAGATAATAGACAGAGAACAATACTGGAGAATAAGATGACTGAAAAAAATCATTAAACAATAGACTGATAAACTCCCCAGTAGATATAGACTAGAGATGAACAGAATCTAGAAGCCTTTGATTAAGAAAGAAAGGATACTCAAAACGTTCACTACCCTTGTGCAGATAGAAGGTTTGTCTCTCAAATTACACACAGAAATTGTCTAAGTGACACATAGCCTAGTGGATTACAAGCATTAGTTAACGCATATCTGGTTCCCTAGCAGTTGTGAGCTCAGACCCTGGGTCGGGTAGTGCAGATTAGTCATATACGCTGATTTAATTGAAGAAACAGACAAACAACATAAAAGCAAATAGATGGAGAATATTAACAGATACAAGATAAGCGGAATAAGAATAATCTATCCCATGAATTGAATAAAGGATTCAGTTTAAAATTCTGAAATGGTTGCCGAGTATATCAAACAACTGAAGAAAGCCGGAAGGTATAATGACCGAAACGTTGTGAGTATAATAACCAATAGTCATCCAAATGGGTTTAGTAAAAGTCAAAAATATATTAACTTTTGCAATCAACAACATGGTGGATATCTCAACAATTAACATCGTTGTAACTAAATAAAACATATATTGAATATATTTACTTTTATTTGCATCTTTCTGATAATTACATGTAAGTGAGGAAAAAACGTTTATAAAAATCTAATACATACAAGGACTTGTTCAATGTGAAAATTTTAAGAGAAGTCATAAACTTATTTGACGTTCATCTTTTTTATGATCGCTATTTATGACTTGAACTTTTTTCAGTAGATTTTGTATTTGGAAAAAAATAGTAAGTTGTTTTATACCTCATCCTATTCACGTAGATTCATTGGATATTATAACTGAAACTAGTGTATATAATATAAAAGAAAGCCTGTGTTTGGATGTGTGATTATGAGAGAGTGTAGATATATCAGAATAATTTTCATAAAGATTCAACAAGTGTGATAACCAGATTGAAAAAAGACGTTTCTTTTTATTTAATTTTGAGTGTTTTTTGTGCTGAGAATCTTCTCGAATTTCGACATTCTGTCCAGTAACTCAAGACCATTATTTAGTTTCAGTTCCAGATTACCTCAAAATCATCTTGAAATGACTTTTCTGAAGTAGGCCTTCAGGAGTTAGAAATATCTTAAAACAAAATTGAAACGATTTACACTCCCTCTCATTCTCGCTCTGTCTAATATGGAGATACACCTACTTGGGGAAACAATTTCCTAAAGGTGTTTTTTTTTTTTTAAAGCGGGGATTTTTAAATCTTGAGACAAAAATTTCGGATTTTTAACCAACTTTGTCCAAGTTTTTAAGTAAAGTCCTTCATTTTCATTTCTATCTCTTATCATATGTTTTAGCTTGCTCCAATCATTGTAGTATATCATCCAATTTTTCGACGACGTGCCTAACATTAACTGAGAAGGATATTTGTGCAATTTCAGTAAGAGCGACACTCTCTGCGAGAAAAGAAAGTTTGTATTACTGGAAGCATTCCCGGTTTAAGGAATTCTGGGTTTCAAGCGAATTATTCATTATTCAAAATTGATCTTTCGAACCGGGGCTTCGACGGGTTATCTAAAAAGAACATTTTAAAGAAAATATGCGAACGAAGTTATTATTTATTAGATATATGCAAAAGTTTCCAGCTTTAAAAAAAATAAAAAGTAATGATTTCTGTGCGGTCTATCATGAGAGAGAGGGAGGTAGAGAGAAAGAGATAGAGAGAAAGAGTGAAAGAGATAGAGAGGGAGAGAGATAAACTTTAGCTCACATCAAATAAATTATTCATTGACGATATGATGCTGGCAGTAAAAAACCTTTCACAAAGATTTTTCAGCTGTTTTTACAGATGTGTGTACCATTTTTTCAAAACCATTTATGCAGATGAATACACCATTTATCTGCATAATCGAAATAAGAATGTTTCGTTCTGGTGGACTGAAATTATGTGCTGAGAACAGATTTGATTGATTGATTTGTTTTCTACGGCTTATCAATGTTTTGCAGGTTATTTAAAGCCAGAAAATGTTTTTAGAAATCTAAGAATTTTTTTAGATAATAATAGCTTAATGATACAAGTCTTACTAATTAACCCATAGCCGGGGGAGAAGTAGATTCATGCCTTTCCCGTAAGTCAATCTAAAGAACCCAACGGGAATTAGAACTCGGCTCTCCGATTAACAATGCCGAGCAATTATCCATTACATCACCCGCACATACAAGCTTATAGCACTTGGTATTCCCAAGCGGTCACCCATCTAGGTACTGACTAGGCTCGACGTTGCTGAGAATGGAGGACAATATATAGACATAATACAATAATTATTTACATTCGTACTAATGCCATTTGTTGTTGTTATCATAACGTTTCGGCAATTGTGTTGTTCTGGTCTTCGTCCGTCGATCCCGGCAACCTTCAGTGAATTTCGAAATGAACCCTTTATTTAGACTATGGGGATATATTGTTTTCATTCTGCTTTTCTTTTCTTTCTTTTTCTTTTTTCCTTTTCTTTCCTTTTCCTTTCTTTTCTTTTTTTCTTTTCCTTTTCTTTTCTTCCCTTTTTTTTTCTTTCCTTTTCTTTCCTTACTGCTGCTATTGAAACTTTGCTGTTATTTCTTTTGGTTTATTAATCACGGTTAATCAGTTCGACAAACACTTGAAAAAGAACGTAGGGCACAACGGGTCGAAACGTTGTGATAGCAACAACAATGAGGATGATGGCATTAGTGCTAATTTCTTTTTAATCAATTCATCCCAATCAATGCGATAAAGCTAATAAGACGAAAGGGACTACTGGGAGGGGAAAAAAAAAAGAAGAACTTTAGAAAGAACCGGAAACTCAATCCTAAACAGGAAACAAGAAAAACATCTACTCTTGCTCAAAAGCGGGGAGGAGTGTGAACCGGACGATTTCTGAGAGTATATTGTAATTTCGCAAGAGTTTTCTCCTTCGCATACTCTTCACAATCGTATCGAAGATGTTCAGCAAAATAAGACTATGCCAGGAAGGAAGAAAAATTAGTGGACATACTTCCGAAAAGCCCACAAGGAAAAATATTATTCTTAATAAGTTACCAGGATCGAAACCATTTTGTTGGCTCTGCCTTGCCTTCTTCCCTTGGATAAATGTATGAGCGTGGTGAGCGCGCGCGCACACGCGTGTTTGTGTGTGTGTATGTGTGTGCTGGCTTTTATCGAGAATGTTAAGCTAATATCTGAATATGAAGTAAATAAAATATTTAGAAATTATTAAGAAATAATTAATTTCAGTCCGTTGCAGAGGTGTAATTAAAATGACAATAAAACCTCCGATAAGCACGAGGTATAAATATCAATCTTTTCTATTACAGGGTACGACTCGATTTTCCAGCTTGAAGATACATTCAAATATTAGATATCGCTTCGCTCGAACATCCCTGATAGGTGAGCTGAATAATCCCGGCGGCCAAGTCCAAGAGATCACGTGGGACGTTATTTTACCCGAGTCTGCCTTTGTTTCCAATCTGAGCGCGTAAGTTTTAGAAGTCTCTTTGACGCTTGTTTCGTTATCCATTACATTTCGGCTTTGTTGCAGTTCTTTGTATTGTTACAAACAGACGACGACAAAAAAAAAAAAAATTCCATGATGAGTTTTGTAGCTAAAGTTGTATACATGCATTGAGACTTTCCCACGTCCGACAAATTTACGTCAAAATACAAGGACATAAGAGTTATTTTATACAACACATTAACTGTTGAAAATCTTTAAATCTTTGTTAATTTGTAGTTTTACGCCAGTGATTGTCAGAAACTATTAAATAAACTATTTTTATTGTCTGCTCATCAGAGAAAGGATTTTTTTAGAGTAAAAAGTATTTAGTTAAAGCAAACTGATCTTTATTTCTGAAGATGTCACGTTTTTATAGTATACTTTTTTAGGTTTTTAATCACAGCATTTCAACTGTTTTACCCAATGGTCTTCTTCAAGTATCTGTCGTATTCGGTAATTGTCAAGAAATATTTAATATTTCATCTTAATGAGAATGTATATTTAGGTATTTTTCTGGTTTACTGTCTAGTCTGGAGACATTACCACCTCTTTTTAGACCTTTGCTTTATTAACTTGGCAGCTAATTAGTACCACGAGCAGAAAGAGAAGTGAGGATATTAAAATGTCTCACATGCCGCGTAACATTGTGTGAAATCACCTTCGATTTACAGATCACCGAAGTCGTGGTTAGCGCGCGCAATATATATATATATATATATATATATATATATATATATATATATATATATCACATTCGTTTCCTAAGCCGATAAATTACGTTATTTAGCGTCCTCTTTAGTTTACTTTTAAATATTTTTTTAGAATATTTTAATGTTCCCTAACTCAAAATTTGAAAACTTAACCATATTTTGTTTTCTTCCACGTGACTTCTGAGTATAAATGAAGGTTACTATATAAAATTTCTACACTTGCCTTGATAAGGTTCAGCGGAGAACGAAACCTATTGGCATAAAATGTTTTCCTCTTATCTTTTCCTTTATTTATATTGTCTTCACAGATATATTTATATCTGAATTTATATATATATATATGAGCTTTTCCATTTTAAAATTTTAATATAAGAATGAATGGTTTGTGTATGTACACACAAACACACACACACACACACACACACACATATATATATATATATATATATATATAATTTTAAGGTGTGCTATATTTATGGGTAAAATTCTCAATATCAGAGATAGAGCATATGTAAAAAGATGGCCTGAAGATTGCGTTGAAACATCAAACAGACTGACGCTGCTGTTGACTTCAGTATCTCGTAATCTAATTTTATACGTAATTTTATGTTCTCTATTACAGATATTTTGTACATCATTTTATATTTTCTGGGTAAAGGTATGTTTTTAGATATGTAGTTTGTAGATCATAACATGTATTGTTGGTAATTTTACGATAAAAATGTATTTTTACATTTTTTAGTGTTGTATTAATTGTTATTTTGCTATAAAAATGTATTGCTGGTCATTTTATGTACTGTTGATATTTATTTGGAGTATTACTATTTACCCATAGCTGGGACCCTAACAGGTGCTACTACCCGGGTTAGGATGTACCTGGAAACAACAGTAGGTTAAGATGTGATTCCACGCTCCTCAAAACCTACAATATGTAGATCAGAGGCCTTGCTGCTGGATGTAGTTTATCGTCATACCTAGGACGATTTGCGCTTCGGCTTCGCATGTTTATATAGTTAACATGCTATATTTACTCTATAGTCCCACATCTAGATATAATGCCCTGGCCCTATAGAGAAGTTGTGGAGCGTCACATAAATCTGGTGCCACGTTTTGCCTTCGTGGCAAATAAATCTCAACTTTTATGACTTCTTTTTAAGGTTTAAGCACTGTTTATATATTTTCTCGTGAAATTCTTTGATTCTGGCCCATTCGCCAACTTTTTTATAGTTTTTCCGCTTCTTACTTTTCACGGCACAATTTTATTTTGTCACAATATCTTATTGTGTTTTTAAAACCTCACATTTTGATTCTTTCCTGCTACATTCGTAGTAGACCCGACACCAACTTGATTAACGGGATGAAAATCATAGTGATCAAAGTGTACAGTTGTAAGGTGGAAAGATATTCTTTACAAGAGAACGCCGGTTTTTTTAACTTAGGTTGCGCACATATTTAGGCAAGACAAAAAATGTCCACTTCCAAACCACTTTCCCGTCTTACCGTCACATTGATAGAAAAATTTGGATATTTTATTGTCCATCGTTGTCGCCACGAAAGCACCCCCCAAGAAAAACAAACAAAAAACAAAACAAAATCATTCAAGCGAAAGAGAGAACCATGAATATTATAGCCACAATGACTGAAAATTTTTCCAAAATTTTAATAAAAGTTAATAAAAGCTTGATATTTTAGAAACTTCTTAGGTTGAAAACGATTAAAACAATCGTATTTTTTAAAATTTCATATTCACTTTTTCTCTTCATCACGAGTAGTCATTTGTTTTCGTTTTTCCTTTTCTTTTTTAATCATTTCACTCAAACAAGGGGATAAAGTAACTAAGACGCAACGGATTACTGAGAGTGAAATAAACTTCGAAAATGCCATTGAGTGAAATGGGCAAAAAAAAAAAAAAAAAACAGGATTGAAAAAGAATAATGACGATTGATGTTGCATTTAAATTTCTGAAGATCGTAATTCAAGAAGCCGGAATAAAATCTCACGGGCAAATGTTCTTTACCAACGTTATCAGTTTGGCCTTTTGTACCGGTTTTAATGCACATATACATAAGTAACATAGCTATTTACTACAGTTGGCACAATGCCAAAATTGCTAATAGAAGAGGGTAATAATATAACTCCAGAAGTCCCGAGTGGTGAAGGCCTGTTTGTTTTGAAAAAGCAACATTCAAAATGGAATGCTCAAACAAATGTCACTGGCGTGGGTGGGAAGTACCACAACATGAAGACTATATATATATATATATATATATATATATATTATATATATATTAAAAAAAAAATATTATAACATAAATTTGTTATAAAATCACTACAAAAATAGCCATTTTGTTTCAACACCCTCGGTGTCTTATCAAGTGATGATGTTGAATATAAAATAAATGTTTTTTTGTAGTGATTTTATAATATATTTATGTTATAAATTTTTTTTTTTATAAAAAATAACTATATCTGCTCAACTTTGTATTGAGCACACTTTTAAGAATAGTAATTGTTGGTTATTGGAATTCATTCCGTATACACCAATTATATACTTGTATATATATATATATATATATATATATATATATATATATATATATATATATATATGTCGTAATATCCTTTTTTCTGAAAACTAGAGATCGAATACACAATAAAAAATTTGTTGAATATTTCAACTCTAAGTTTCAGGAAATCTTATCCACTCCTCAGGAGATTTAATAGTAAACTTTTCACTGTCAACTCTCCTGAAAGGTTGATGTAACTGAAACTCGGAGTCAAGATATTCAACAGCTAAGTGAACAAATTTAACTAATTATCATTATTAATATTATTATTATTATTATTATTATTATTATTATTGTTATTATTATTATTCATACTTTAATATCAAGTACTGTTATTACAAAGACTGCTTATTATACATTATCTTCCAGTATTAGCAGTGGTATTACCAATACTAATACTGGAGGATAACATATTTAATTTAATGAATAGGGAGAGAAAGAGAAATAATATAGCGTTTTGAAATTCAATTGATTGATTGATTTGTTTTTTTACGACTTATCAAACTTGTGCAGGTTATTTAAAGCCATAAAATATTATTAGATTGTAAGAATTTTTTTGATATAATAATGATTTACTGATACAAATCCTACTAATTAACCCATAGCTGAGGGGAGAAGAGGTGGATTCATACCTTTCCCAAGGCTATTTGCGAATAAGGGAATATAAAGAACTCGGCTGGAATTGGAACTCGGTCTTCTGATTTCCAATTCCGAGCCGTTATCCATTACACCCTCCGCAAATTCAATCTTACAGCACATGAAATTCGCAGGCGGTCAGCCATTTAGTTACTGACCTGGCTCAATGTTCAGTGACTATACGAGAACCAGTATTTCAACGCGATATAACCCGTAAGCCTGAAATTCAAGTCATTAACATTTTTACTTTTCGAATATGCCAAAACCTTGTAGCTAAATTAATTATAGCATATTTTGAAATGTAAATCCAAGAACTAATTGAGAACAAAAACTCTTAATTATAGATGTTAATCATTATCTTACATTTTTCATTTTTCTTCAAAATTTGAAGCCTTTACAACCATACAACTAGCTAGACAGACACACTCACACACAGATAGATAGATAAATACATTTTGTAGATATTTGTAATAAGATAAGAACGATTAATAAAAGAGAGTAAAACAAAAAAAAAAAAAAAATTCTGTGATATTTAATAAAACCTGTATTATTAATATTTTAAAATGAATCTATGGATTTTTTGTATGTAACTAGGTAGAGATATAGGAATGTTTTAGTTTCCAAATATTCCAGAATATTGGTGTTCATAGTTGAAATTATTGAGTTTTCCCAATACACAATAACATCAAATATGAGCACCATACATTCAGTTAAAAAAAAATTAAAATCATCCTCGATAATGACCAGAAAAGGGAATACTTATATGAACATAAGAAAAATCAAATAAAAAGCTTAATAACAGCACCTTGTTAGTCGTCTTTAATGAAACTTGTATAAAACAGAGATTACTGCACAAATACACAATTTATATATATATATATATATATATATATATATATATATATATATATAATACAATAGTCATTTTATGTTTAATAAATTTAATGATTCTTTTTTTTTTTAATGTCCGAATATCTATTAGCAAATGTGATTTTTTGTGTGGATAAACTGCCCAAATTTCATATTGTGCAGTTTAAGTCTTTGATCAAAATGACTCATCGTTTGAGTGAGCAAAGAAAAATAAGCATGTTTTAAGAAGTAGACTGTATCATCATTGTTTAAAGTGTTGTTATTTTTGGAAAGCTAAATCGAATGGAGCTATATGCAGCAAGTCATATGACAGCAACGTGTAATAAAGTGTAATTGTTTTATGCAGAGTTTCAGACAACAGATTTGTTTTTTATGGAAAGTTGCTCAAGTTGGATGTAAACGGCTTCTGTAAGTCAAACGCTTGGACTGCACAGCATCCACAATTGTGAAAAAGATATTCGTACATTAGAAAAAGATCATTGAATTTAGCAGATATAAAATGCCTATTTTTTTTAAAATACATGTTTTAACATTGCTGGCCAAATATACAAAACGAATATATGTTCTTACGTATATACGAGTGCTCTATTTTAAATTCCTTTTAAAGAACTCTTGATAAACATAAAAATAAAATAAAAGTCATAAACACACACACAGATTATATATATATATATATATATATATATATATATATACCAGCATACAACTCGCGCTAATTCTTTGTTGTTTAGTTTAAATCTAAATCTTTAAATGCTGCTTTATTACCGTCCATAGCAGAGATTGATTTTTACAGTTAAATCATAATTTTAGTAATGCCTCCAAATAAGACATGTCAAGAAAAGTTATTGAAGATTATTAATATATAAAAGTCAACGTGTAAATGATAATAACTTATATAAGAGTTCATGCGATAAAGTAAAGAGATTAAGAAACAAAAAACGCTATTCATTTTATTCATTTCTTCACAATTTTGAATAATGCAATAATTATTGGCTTTTCTTAAAAGACATAAAGAACCTCAAACGCGATAAAAATGTCACTTGTTATGTTACATCCATTTACTAATGTATGCGTAATGCATATGAATGTCTGTCTGACCTACTGAAGTGGACAAAACACTGAACCAAAGAAATAGCATTACACAATCTTACAAAATGTGCTTAATGTTTATTTGCGCATGTGCAAAATTAAGTCTCAGGACTGATTCCGCTCCGTGTGCCAACAATTTTGAAAAATTTCGATCGACGCCAATGGCAGATGGAAAGATTTTCCACTCGCTGACCCAGGACTGTGGGCTTTTTTTTTCTGATGATAATCCTAGATTGAAATTGCATACAGCAGAACGTCTGTGCTCGGATGTACGGATGCCTGGAGATGAAAACGGTCTTCAGCCGATGGCGGCTTGTGCTTGTATTTATTTTGTGATAAGCAGACGTTCATTTCACTGGAACTCGACGTCCACTGAGCGAAAATGAGGACGACAGTAGTCTAAGGGCCTCGATCTTTCTTTCTTTCTTTCTTTCTTTCCTTCTTTCTTTCTTTCTTTCTTTCTTTCTTCACACGTACACATTCACACTCACTCAAGTATTAGTATCGATATATAAATATTTATTAAGTTTAGTTTTGCTCGGCACCAATTCAAATGTAGGAAATAGAAGTTAGGAAGATTATGTTGAGTTAACCTTCTAAAAGGCCCGCTAGCCTTGAAAAATCAATATTCGAAATCCTGGCATTTACCTGAGGTGGGGACACACTGACCACTAGAGCTGGTAAGAAATAGGCAATTACCAGCCACAGGGCAGTCCCAGATATCAGTAAGTAGTAAGTTTAGCTTAGTCTGCTACAAAACTCAATAAAGGAGATAGAGGCTGGGAAATTGTTTCGTGTCAATCATCCAGGTGAGAAAGATGAACTGACCATCATTATTTGAAATATTGACTATTATTTAGATACGATCACTGGCACAGAGAATTAAGTTGTTTAAATAAACGATATATCAATTCTTGTTGTGTTAGCTAAATTCTTATAAGACAAAAATCCCAATGAATTAATAGAATAAAAATAAATCTAAGTTACACTAGAGCAGTGACGTGCAGAGGTTTGGTGATATCCGAAGCCAACTCCTTGACTGTATACCCCTAAGACTCAAGTAGGATGGAGGTTACCCCTGTCTCGATTATCAAAACACGGATCCATATTCACACCAGCTCTCCCGACATGGATGCCCAGGGCCGTCGCATCCCCCGCCTCCCTTCTACACCTTACTGCGCTTGAGCAATGTATCTCAGCATTTTTTTTTTTTTTTTTTTTTTTTTTTTTTTTTTTTTTTTTTTTTTTTTTTTTTTTTTTTTTTTTTTTTTTTTTTTTTTTTTTTTTTTTTTTTTTTTTTTTTTTTTTTTTTTTTTTTTTTTTTTTTTTTTTTTTTTTTTTTTTTTTTTTTTTTTTTTTAACTTCAGGGCGCACTTGTAGAATAACTAAAACTCTGGGACGCACTTTAAATTTTAACAAGGAAAAATTTGTCACGTAATTTGGAAATAGAAAAAAAAACCTCCTGAAATAAGCATTTATTTTTAAGACATTACATTACATATTTAAGTGTCCTTGATGTGCTTTAACAAAGAAGACAGTTGCCTTTAATGGCTGTCATTTTTGGTTTAGCATCCCCAAAGCGATACAGTTTTCATTTAAAAGGAATCATGAAGAATCTGTCATTTTTTTTTAGACTGGCTGATAATGGCTGATTTAAATCCTTTGAGAAAGGCAAAAGAGAAAGAATTATCCAATCCTTCTTAAAGATTAAGGAATTTAGCATCCAATTTAAAAAAAAAAAAAACAAATGGCAAAGACATGATTTCGACATAGAAGCCATGTGATTGATGCCTCTAGCTTGTCAAAAATAAAGATTTTTTTAAAATATAAAAATAATACATAAATTACTCTTCTGTTAAATTGGGGTGTAACTGGCTACCTTTCAGGGCGCATTAGTGCCCCAGAGCGCACCGGTTGAGAAACGCCGCACTAGAGTAAAAAATGACCGATATAGGTCAGGTTTGCACTACAGTAAAAAAAGGATAGATATTCCTGATTTAAACTAGAATCTGCAAGTATCTACACATAACGTTGTTCCTTTTGGCACGAGGGATTTTACTCCTCTTTAAGGTATGTAGTCGGTGTATTCTAAGCACCATTCCCTCCCCAAGAATGACCAACACAGATGACACATCAGCAATTATCGCAGTCACGAGATATAGGTCAGTTTATAACATTATCTGAAATATGTGAAGTATTTGAAATGTATTGCTTATTATAAATAGAATTGCTATACTGAGCACTATATTCGTTACAGAAATTGACCCAATGTTTACATGATGGGTTGCTGAAAAGTTCTCGGCTCGAACAAAATTCCAAAATCTGATCGTTATTTTCTTGTAGCTGGAAATAATGTTCTTTTACATTGCTAAGTGCCAATTTCTAGGATCTTTGTGTTTATTTTTGAGTTTGTTTCATATTGTGGTCAACGAAATGTGTTGAATTTTCAAGTGTCGAAATCAAGTGCGTTAGGAAGTTTCTATTCCTGCAGCAGAAAACTTCAAAGGATAACCACGAGTGTACTGAGTGACAAGTCATACTCAACTTTGAAAAAGTTGTGTACCAACATTCAACGCGGAGAATTTGTGACTCAAGATGCAAAAATAGTCTGGGAGGGGAGGCTTCAACGGTATTATCTTCTGAAATTGTTTATCATGTTCATGACCTAATTTTGACAGATCGACAAATGTCGACCAAAAGAATTGCTGAGATAGTAGAGATGCTTTGGGTCTATAATTCATGATCAATTGGGTACGCAGAAGCTGTTAGCCAAATGGGTGCCAAAATATCTGAATGCCAACCACCAATAATGTCGTGTCGACATCTCCGATCTGGTTTTGCATAATATTCTGATGTTGGCATCTTTTATGTTTCATCATTTCTTGCGATCCCGTCTACTGAAAGACGCTTATTCCGGTTTCTTTAGTCTGAGGCTGTCAGAGATTTCTAATTTTTACGATTGTCTCAATATTGCTACCTCTGGGTATGCGCGTGTATATGTGTGCCTGGGAGAGAGAGAGAGAGAGAGAGAGAGAGAGAGAGAGAGAGAGAGAGGGGGGGCTAGTAGTATGCATAGATAGTTATTTCATGAAACTTTAATTTGTAGTAACTACTAGATATCGAATCCACTATACTAATGAATGAGTCACGACACTAGTTTGTCAACCATCGCTTTATGGCAAGTATTGTGACACTGCGATGTGTGATATATACTAGACATTCTCAAAAAGTTCAGACAAAAGAATAGGTGAAGGGTCTTCAAAGCGAAATATATAAGACCAGTAGAAGATAGTGATAGATTTTTAGCAACTGCAGAAAAGTTGCCATGAAGCGTCTACTCAGATTTTGTCCCCAGTATAAAACCTTAAATTGTTTCATCACTTCTTGCGACTCCTTATATTGAAAGATGCCTTATTCCAGTTTCTTTGGTCTGAGACTGCCAGAGTTTCTAACCAGTTACGATTGTCTTTATGTAGTTACCTACATGTTTATATATTCCGATTTCGAAGTTCCTTGACTGACTCAAGAAACTGAACAAACCAGGATAGGCTCAAACTACTTCATGTTTTCTCCTCGAATGTCATATAACTAAGTGAACTTAAATTTATGGTCTCAATCTGAGAACAAAAGATTTGCTTATTTGTTTACCAGTTGAAATGAATGCTAATCCTTGTTATGAACCTTTCTTCTTGTCCTACATTCTAGAAGATACGATTGAAATTAGAGTATAAGCTGGAAATACATTAAGTTCGACACCTGTTTTCTTGTCATTTCCTGTCTTTGCCTTAAATATTAGTGTGATTGAAATTGACGGCTCGATGCAACTTATGAACGATGAATAACCGTGTATTACATTTGGTATAATACACATCGTTGCATTTCGCTATATCGCCGCCATTTTTCTTCAATAAGTAGTTTATTGACTTTATTCTTTTTAATTATAAACCATTAGAATCCTTTTTCGCAATTAAGCTGAGTTAATTTTGCTTTCTTTAACCATTAGACAACCTCTGTTTGTGGGTTTCTTCATTCAGTATTTCTCTTTCTTTTCTTTAGGATAATCAATAATCAACATTTCAATGGCGAAGTGGTTATTCTTGATAAGAAGCAAGCGCGACCAAAGTACAAAGTTATGCGGTAAGTCATTTGATTTAGTTTCTTTTTATTATTGATCCGGAAACGATAAAACATTTATAAGACATTTATTGTGTTAATCTACGAAAAATTTGTTAAACTATTGGATGATGAGCGTGTTTGTGAATATATGCTTCCATACATACGCACATCGCTCGGAAAGAAATCAAGAATTGATTCTAAGCAGAATTTCAGTGCGTTGAAATGAATTTTTCAATTTCCGTCTACTTTTTCAAGAAACGGTTAAAAACGGCAAGTCACTCTGCACATCACGTGCTGGTCGTTATGAACTAATGCTTAGATTTATTGTTAAGCCAGTAATTTGTATAAAGCAAGCAATAGTCGACCCAAAAGTTAAGTAACATTTACAGTAATAACATTATAAATTCAAACTTGAAAACCGTATGTAAAAAAAAAAACAACAAAATTATGCGGAAAGTTCGAGATTATAATCTTCTCCAGATAGCCTTTCTTCTGGTTACTCTTTTAACAGGCTAAACCCTCTCGACCATCTAACTAGAAGAAAGCAACTCTGACCGAAAAACCTATAACCGAGATACCTTAATCCTTACACTTGCTGGGTCATGAAAGTATTCACTTTATAGAACAGATAACAGCAATGTGCATGTAGCATCCATCTTTAAAAATCTCACTGCGCTGCCCTGAGCAGTATCTGCGGCTCCACTTCGTAAAGCCGAAGCTAGTTTTATCATCAAAATCTTTGTTATTATTAAATGGAAAGACGAAATAACTTTTTGATTATTAAATTATATGTTTTAATCTTTTTTGGTTAAATTGTGAAAAACACATTGATATAGAAATTCTTGCAAAAATCAAATAATTGTCGGATTTTAATGAAACTTTCACGGCTTATTCACAAACGAATGAAATTATTTTAGAAATGTTTCTTTTTTAGAAAATATTAGTAAAAATGTTCTTGTTTTTTTTTTACATCTGTTACCTCCCACTTATTCAATTTTATGAAATTTCGAGAAATTAATTTTTGTAGGGCTTAATATTTATATTAGACATAAGCAGGGTATTTGGAGAATTTAAATCATCAATTTTTCTATTGTAAAACTAGACCCCTAGTTACTGAAAATGGGTTCTGAACCGTAAAATAAAAAATGAAATAAAACTAAAACATTATTTAATTAGAAAAGCTTTTAATTGCTTTTATGAATATGATATATTAAGGATAGTATTGAAAAAAAAATTGATGAGTTATGAATTTTTACAAGATTTATTTTCATTTTTTATTAAATTTTAATTAGAATAATTTATAAAACAGAAGATGTTTGTTTGTGTGTGTGTGTGTGTGTGTGTGTGTGTGTGTGTGTGTCTGTGTGTCTGTGTATATATGCTATTTATGCAAGTCCACATTTCTCGACAGATTTCAATGAAATTTACTAACTTAGGTCAAGACCAACTTTTCAATCCCGCCACCCTGGGTTTGACAAAAAAAAAATCGATAAAACTGAAGGTGGGTACGCATTTTTGCAAAAACCAAGGCAAAGTTACATACGAACAATTTTTTTGCTGAATGAGCTTATGTTCTTTGCACGTAATGCAAAACAGCTCATGTTATGAGGTTTAGAGTGCTTGATAGTTTTCTTGCGATATTGGCTTCTCACAAAAAATTTGAAAAAACTTTGAAAAAATCGCGTTTTTCGTACTGCTTAAAATAAGAACTATAAAGAATTTTTATCCGATTTTGCTCAAACATGTCGCAAAAAGGCCATCATGCAAAAACTAAGATAGTGTGGTTTTAGTCCTGCTCGCTTCTTCGTGTAAAACGAAGAATCACGAAAAACTGCCCCAAAAGCCCATTTTTCGGCCATAACTCCCTGGATTTTCATCTGATGCTTTCTAAATTTGCCATGTAAATTACATATGACACACAAATTGTCTTACGTGAATGTTTAGTTTATATTGTTTCCGTTAAGTGGACGAAATCTGCAACAAACTAGGTCCAAAATTAGCTTTTGCCATTTAGCTAATAGTTTCTTCATATGATTCCATCCTAAACTGGAGTTCGAACAACCTTTGATGCAAAGATTGTTTAAGAAGGATTATTGAAGCGTTAAAAGGGGAAAAAAAATCTAAAAGAATGTCTTATGAATCCCAGCTTTACAGTAAACGTACGAAGAAGGAGGGGGTGTTCATGCGTTTGCACTTGAATCAAACTCTGACGCTTCATCCCTGTTTTTGTTTGATTATTAGATTTGCGAACAATGCCATACTATTTGAAAGCGCATAGGAAATTTACTGAATATCTAAAACATTGAAAGAATTTAACCCCGAGCAACGACCACACAAGAAGGTTTTAAAGATGGAATTCCTTTATTAAGAACATTCAAACACTTGCGAAGGACATACCGTAAAAAAGATGAGGTGGGAAGCTTAGTATACCAACGGATGATGCATGCAAGCAGGGACAAAGGCAGACATTTCTAGACATGGGGTGCGTTTATACAATTGCAGCCATGTACACCTGGGCAACGCCAGGTACTTCAAATATATATATATATATATATATATATATATATATATATATATATATATACACACACATTCTTAGTGGTACATAACTCGATTATTGTTGTAAAGACATTTAGCTGAATATTACTTGGCATAATTAAAAGCTACAACCACACACACACACACACACACACACACACATATATATATATATAATAAAAAAAATGAAAGAGGAAAACAACCTGTTCTCGCGCTCTTTAAGGTTTTTAATCAGCAGTACAAAAGGTAAAATACAATATTTTTTTTTAATTTGCGAATGATTGATGAGAGGACAAAGGAGGAGTACCAGAGACTAATTACAGCAAGCCCCAGCAAACAATCACGCTGTTTATAAAGAGAAGGTTTGCGAGACTTGATATACATTGACTCCAGTACTTTTAAGTTAAATAAAGAGTGTGACTCGGACAAAACAGTAAACCAATCAACACTAAATTCAGCTGCAGACCTGTTCTTTATCAGGTGCTCACAAATTGAGGAGCCATAGGTGTTTTGGGTCAGTTCATTTGGAACTAAAGTAGGATTCCTGATCCTATTAGGCACGTGTTTTTTTTTATTCTTGCATCTAGTAGTTGGGTAATCTTCCCTATGTAGTTGACTCTGCAACTACAATTGTATTTATATATAACAGAGTTCACTTGATGATTGGGGAGAACATCCTTACGAATAGATGAGAGGATCAGCCTGGTATTAAATACGACACGAACCTCAGCGGAAAAAGTAACATTCGCCGACACTAGAAGTCATTTGTCTGGATAGGTTTTCACAGTCAGCTCCAATCCATGGAAGTCGCAAATAAACAGTGCACCTTTCTAACGTAACGGGCTTAATTTTTCTGAAATTAGCGATCTTGTCACGAATGACAGAACAACATTAGGCGGATACCGATTGTTACACAGAGTCCTCGTCACAAAATCGATTTCACTGCCCATGAAAGCCCCAGAACAGATCACCAACGCCCTATGAGTAAGAGTTTTGATGAGGTTTATCTTCCGCTCCTTCAGACAAAAAAAGAACCCAACGTATGTACAACCCGGCAAATGTAAACTTCCTATATATTGAGGTCAAAAACGATGTTGGAGTACGATGCATTAATACATCAAAAAGGGAAAGCTGGGAATTAGACTCTTTCTCAACCGTAAACCTCAGAGCTGGATGAAGACTATTGAGTGAGGAGAAAAATTGATCCGCCTCAACTTCATCATTAAATAAACAAGAAGTATCATCGACATACCGACAATATAATTGTGAACTAAGCAATCTCTCCTCATGAAAACCAACAAATATATTTACCAGTGCAGGGCCCAAAGGTGAACCCATAGCAACACCATCAATCTGTCGATACATAATGTTATCAAAGCTAAATTCAACAGATGAAGTGGCAATTTTCATCAGTTCAAAGAACACTTTTTTCAGGAATATCTGAAGGAGACAAAGAGCTACGATAAAGAAAATCACAACAAATATTAATTGTCTCCAAAAGAAGAACACAAGTAAATAAAGAGTACACATCAAATGAACACATGAACTCACCAGAAGAGGAACAATTCTAGATACGACCTGTAAATGAAAAAGAATCCTTTATATAGAAAGAATTATGGTGTTGTAAAACAGGTTGCAACACTATAGCGAACCATTTGGCGATCTTATGTTGAGAAAACCCTATCATAGAAAGTATGAATCTTAAAGGTACCCCCATCCTTATGGATTTTTGGAAGGCCATAGAGAAGGGATCGGATTGAGTCAGAAGGGTTAATTTCCTCAGAAACTTCCGGGGGAAGAATCCCACTTTTTTTACCCACCTCAAAAGTTGTTTTTGAAATTTTGTTTCTATTGAAGTGGTAACGTCACATTTTTCAACGGGGCCAAGCTGCATAAATTTAGATGTACCATTCAAGATTAAAGACATCTTAGCGGCATAATCTGTGTAGTCCATAAGGACCACACCAGCACCCTTATCAGGTCTGGAAATCACCAAATCACTGTTATACTTTGCTACCTGAATTTCACCAATAACAAAATACACACACACACACACACAATTATATATATATATTCAAAATGAGAATGCAACAATCACCACATGCCAACCGAATTTAAATTTTTTATACTAAAGTTTACACAATACAAGGCTCGAGAGCCACTCAAGTTAGTGGTTAATAATAATAACCTGTTTACAAAATAAAGGCAAAATACCAAAATAAGGACAAATTCAATGTACAGTTCTTACATTTTCGTGTTTTTGTTGCCATAACTACATAGTGATGATACCGTTAAATTGAAAATATTTGCAACCGATGCCCATTTCAAAACTCAGATTTTCTTAGCTTATATTTCTGTTTTACTACCGAACAACGAGCAGTGTGTGTGTGTGTGTGTGTGTGTGTGTAATGGAATGTTAATATCAATGCACATATCAATCTAATTTTATTGACAAGGCAGTTACATGCTTCTGTATTTCTGCAGAAACAACAAGAAACATCTGTTATTTATTGCCATTGATTTACTGCCTGCTACTGTAACGTTATTAAACAATATGCGTGAGCAATGTTTTACAAAATGGCGCCACGTGATGTGCGTCGTAAACAATGAATTTTTTATTTAGCTTCTTGTAACAAAAATTATCATAAAATACACCGTTCATCTGTAAACAAAAGAGAAGTAAATAAAACAAAAAGAATTAAATGAATCTTAGTAACACGAGATCAGTTGTTTGCTACATCGATTCTCATTTTAATTACTACTTTGCCTTCCTGTTCTAACGATCATTACTAATTCTTTTCTAAAAGATGCTCAAACCGAAGTTAATCTTTAGAATCACTAAGAAAGTACATGCAGGCATTGCTTAATCAATTTTTGATTATCTACTCTGAAAGGATATATATTTTAGGTTAATAACAAATATATATAACAAACAGAAGTGTATAATTCATCGAATTAAAAAAATAACATATCTTTTTTTTTTTTTTGGCTTATGTTGGATTACGACATATATCCTATTAAATTAAATATGTTAGATGATGTGAGTAATCATTGTGATATTAATAAAAACCACGCCAAATTGTTTTTTTTTCCATATTGAGGCACAATAGTCATATTTTCCTCGGTTTCCCTTAATCATTTAAGTATAGATATTGCCTAATGAACAAACTTTTTGACTGAAAAAAATTCATTTTTCATTTTCAGGTCACCTGGAACAGCTGCATTTTCCTTACAATTGCACGCACCAGCCAAAAGTCGGATGACCTTGTCATTATCCTACGAGCAATTGCTAGACAGGCGGCTGGGACAATATGAGCAGAAGATTTATCTAATCCCTGGACAAGATATGGATACTCTAGACATTCAAGTGGACATTGAGGAAACAAATGCTATTTCCAAAGTGAAGGTGCCACCAATGATCGGTTAGTTTGTGTCTGTTATAATTCCGTTCGGCAGTTTTCTTTCTTATTTTAACTTAAATTCTTGACGAAAATCTTCGGGACTTTTGGCTGTCACTTTCGATGGGAAAGTTGTGAAGAATGTTTCGTAAATACTATCTTCCCATAGTTCTCATGTTGGGCGATCAGAGCATCTACTAAATTGAAATAACGATTCTTTTTAATAAAGAATCAATGACAATCACGGGACTTTCGTCGGAAAATGCCCATATTCATAAAAATTATTCCCTCGTAAAAAAAGGATCATCTAGAATTTAATATGCCCGTATAACTTCAAATGAAGAAAAGTTTTACATTTAGTCATAAAAAATATTTACAAACCCTTTTTATACTTTGTGAGAAGATGATTGTATAAAATAACACAGTTTTTACAGAGGTAACGTCTAAAAAACAGCAAAAGTAAGGGTAATGGTATTATTAGCCGTTTCCTTATAAGGAAATATTCGGCATTTATCGACCAAGCAGCTTTTACTACTGTTGGTTGAAATTTATAAATTCTTTCACTTATAACAATTTTTTAAGGAAACTAAGTTCGTCAAATCCAGTAGCTATAATCGATCTTTCTAGTTGTTGTATTATGTTGTTCTACGACACGTGATCAGTAATCAACTTCTGCATGTCTTTACTTTACTATATAAACTTTATTTCTCTTCTATTTAACATGCAAATAGTTACATTCCTATTTACCAATCCACTACACCAGTATTGGTAGGGGTTATCTTCCTAACCTCGTGTGGAATGTCAACATCTTTTATTTATTTTATTTTATCATTTTCTCTTCGATTAAATATAAAAGTCTTCACCGGACATTTTAAACAGTAAGCGACTGTTTTCGTGACGGACAGAAAAAAGAAAACGAGTAACAATATTTATTTAACTGAAGTCCATTTTTTCCACGTGCTCTTTAAGGGAAACATGATTTTTATTTAATAGACCCGCCTCCACAAACAGTTAACAAAAAATATTAGGATATATCAAAAGTATTTTCAATTTTTTACATATCTTTATGCTTTTGAAACTTTATGTGTGGTATGTTCTACATGTTCACCAACTGGTATATGTCAATGATCCAAACTTTTTCATAATGTTTTTGCGTGTTGGTCATCGGGTTCTGTTTTACTTTACGTTTTAAAGTATCACAATCGACAACTGATTATCGTTTATGTATAGGCTTTATTTCAATGGACAATTCATATCACTTAATACGTTTACGTTTTGGGCACTAAGGCCAGATATTAATTAATATCTTTATATTTCTGAAATTATACCAGCACCCTCGGCGACTTTGAGGCTCAGTTTAAAATAATGCCACAAAACTGGCAAACTCTCCTGACTTGGAGACACCATTATAACATATGACGTAAAAGGCGCAGGCGTATAACATTGATAAAAAGTGAGGAAAAAGTCGCGCACCATAGGAATAATTTAAGAGTAACCTCGACAAAATCCAGAGACGGATATGCAATGTGATAGGTGCTGATTTGGCATCTCGTCTACATTCACTTTCTCACAGACATAATGTGGCTTCCTGTGGAAACGCAAAAACAATATCCGATCACACACACACACACACACATATATATATATATATATATATATATATATATATTTCGAAAGTTATGCAACATTGCTTGAGAATGGAACAAAAACTTTAATTTTAATGTAAAGTTTAGTTTTTAGTTCCGAAACATGGTAATTTCTGTGTCGCAATGTATTCATATTTTTAAATAATAATATTATAATATTATGCTCTACTATATACCGAGCACTGGTTTTAAAAATAAATGCTAAAGAAATGTGGATTATAAATCTGACTGTTCTTTCATTTTATTTTGAGATATATATATATATATATATATATATATATATATATATATATATATATATAGTAGATGACTTTGCGAACAAGGAACTCTCTAGACATTTAGATCGTAGGAAATTGTAGTTAGTGATCGCATGGTCATCTTCAGTAAATTTGCGCCCTGGCTCTTACAATATATAAATATATATATATATATATATATATAACTTTGACGTAAAAATGATGACGTAATGTATGCTAGCTTGTAGATATATATATATATATATATAATCAACAAATTACCAAGTATATTGGTTTATACGGAGACGATGGGCTACTAATACTAAGGAATTGTAACAGCAGAAAAACTGACCTAATCAAAAATTCTAACCACCGCCCTAACATATTCAAACAAATACCCATATCTATAAATAAAAGACTTTCAACAAATTCTAGTATCTTAAAAATATTCAATTAAAATAAAAAAGCATCCGAATCAGCCGTAAGATACAACGGATATTCAAACAAACTAGTATATACAAAGGAAAATAATACAAACAAAAGAACAGAAAACGAAATTTAATTTAGTTCAATCCACCTTATAACAATATAATAAAAACAAAAGTTGGCCAAATATTCTAATTGACAAACGTTTCGCTAAAAACAGCAAATTATCAAAAGTTATTAATAAAAATACAATCAAAATTATTTATAACTGCATCGATAACATCGAAAAATAATAATTAAGTATTAACTATAAAATAATACTCAACAAAATTAATAACAATAATAACAGCAATAGCAATAACAACCAGCATAATAATACCGTCAAATGGAATTGTAGAAATAAAGAAAACTTACCAACAAACGTTTAACCAATAACATAATATACAAAGTTACCTAACTAATAACATTAACATAGACATTTTTCATGTATAATAACTAATGTGTGTACTAACGCCACTAGCCACTGTATTGTAGTATATAAAATGTGTCATTCTGTTTTTTTGATATCTAAAAGTGTAACGTAACTGCACTTATCATATTTTGCATATATAATCCCAAAATATGTCTTACTAAAAAGTAATGTAAAGAAAAATTACTTTTCATACACAAAAAAGAAACTGTTTTTAGCGTGTCTGTACATGAAATGGGGGATCAATGAAGTGTGAATCGATAAAGTCAGGTATCAGTTTTCTATTAAAGAATGAAATTTGATCATAAACGTTTTAGCAGCAATTTTAAAACTTATTGCAGAATTTAAAATTTACATATATTCTTTGAAGTTTTAATTTTGGTTTTAATTTTGGTTTTAATTGCAATAAAAACCAAAGCGATGAAAAAACTGAAATTACTTTTGTGTATTTAAAGCACGATTTAAAGCGTTTGTAAATCATCGTTTTGAAATGTCAATTGACACTTCAAAATGATAAGAATACTTTTGAAGGAAAAGTCGCAAATTTAGTTAGAAAGAAAACACATACGCATTAAGACATAATTTTTGCTTCTGGCTAGTAAAACAAGATAAAATTTAGTTTATAATAAATATTGCAATAAAATAACATTTTAATAGTGTGCTCCAGATAAATGTCAAATCTAATTTATATTAATATTTGTAATAAATTCTGTGTAGAAAAATTTAATTGATTTTTGTTTAAGCAACGTATTTATTAATTTATTAAATTAATTTCATCAATCTATTATTATTTCTCTCCAGTTTTTTCTTTAATAGCATAAATTTAACCATAAAAATTCTTTTTGCGTAATTAAAAAGCTTTAAACAGTTTGAAATTACATTCATTGTTATATCAATTTTTATTATCCCGAATTAATTTAATTACGCCAGGATGAACGTCTGCCAACAAGAAAATTTAAACTCTGTAATTAAAAATTTTAATGAATTCCTCATCATAAAAAAAAAAAAGATTCAATGAAAATTATTCAATTTAATGACTTCATTATCCAGTTGTAATAAAAGCCTGTTTAAATTTTATTAGTATAGATGAGCAAAAATGCCAAAACTTGATATTACCCACTATGGAAAAAGTATATCTCCAACATTAAAACACTGCCATGTTTTGGGCATGATTGTATAAACACACACACACACACACACATACATATATATATATATTGTTAAATATAACAGACAATGAATGTCTATTATGCTTGATCATGAGCTGTTCCAAGCTTCGTATATTGGCTTTAATTTCAGGAGAAAATAAAGACAAAAACTGTTCAATATTTGGATGTTTATTTATTATGTTCTTCATCGATCTAAGCTTTCAGCTCACATGAGTCACCATCAGAATGGTTATATGGACGTTACAACAGAGATGTTCACTATCAAAGAGGTCGTTATCGTCGCATAGCAAACTTCTATGTAAACATAACAGGATTTCATCTTAAACAAAGATATTCACAATCAAAGATGGCATTCTTTTATGCTGACATAGAAGATTGCTATGCGACGATAACGGTCGCGGAATAGCAGACGCAGGTCGTAAATATCATCTTTGACGGTGAATATCTTCGTTTAAATGTCCATATAACCACTCTGAAGATGGCTCATGTGAGCCGAAAGCTTAGTTCAAGGAAAAGCATAATAAAAAATATTCAAATGTTGTACAATTTTGTCCTTATTTTCTCCCGAAATTAAAGCAAATATACAAAGTTTAGAACGGCTCATGATCAAACATAATAGACATTCATTGTCTGTTATATTTATCAATATATGTTTAAATAATTATCTGTTGCTTCAATACAGTATATAAAGAAATAATCACGTATAGAATCAATCAGCAATATTAACGCTATTATTGGCGACATCCATCGTTAGTAGTGTATAATGTATGCATTAAAATACTGTTAATCCATAGAAAGATGTGATCCTCATTTATAAAACTGTTGTCTGTTGTTTCCAGTTTATATTTTTTTAAAATGCAAGTACTTTCGAATAATCCTTTATTCATCGTCAGGTATATCTTTTCCTTATAAAATCAAAACTTGGAGACGAAATAATTGTTTGTAGACCGAAAGATGTTTTTTTTTTTTTTTTTTTTTTTTTTTGAGAATGTGCTATTATTGACGGTTGTGTACAATTCGAAAGTACTTGCATTTTCCCTTTTACACTCGCTCTTGAGGTTTTTCTTTTTTTTTTCTTTTCCTCTTTTCTTTCGACAGTTGCTATTTTTGGCGAATTATATATATATTTGGGCACCAAAGATACGATTCATGATTGCCTGAAGAAATCCTTTGGTGCCTGTTATATCAACCATTGTCAATGGTCAACCCTAAAGGTGAACCGTGACGCCTGGCGTCTCACCACTAACCATACTGTATACTTCTTTGAAAATACCTGCAATCGCACTCAGAGGTAAGAGGCAGAAGAGGAAGTGCTGAAACGCTGTCTCACCGAGCCCAAGCCGGACTTTCAGCTGCAACTACAGCGACCGTGTATGCCTGTCCCGCTTTCGACTTATCAGTTACAATCGTGCCTGCAAGCGACGTGTACAGACTCCCTCTTGATCTTCGTTTCGCGAAGCGAAGCCATGATTATATATATATATATAATGCTCAACTTGATAAGACACCAGAAATGTCGAAACAAAAGTTCAACTTTTGTAGTGATCTTATAACATGCATATGCAATAAATTTTATATATATATATATATATATATATATATATATATATATATATATATATATATAATAAATTAACTGATTTAAAATATGGTTTTTTCGCTACACAGTAATAACCATGTTTCAAAAATGGAAACTAAAAACTTTAAATTTAATTTTGTAATTCGCTTGAGGATAAAATGGAACTAATGTTTTTAATTTAATTACAAAATTAAATTTAAAGTTTTTAGCTTCCATTTTTGAAACATGGTTATTACTGTGTATCGAAAAAATATATTTTAAATCAGTTAATTTATAATATTAATGCTCTGTAAATTTACATTGAGCACTATTTTGTAAAAAATAAAAATATCAATAAGAACACCGGATTACATATCTTACTGTTCTTTCTTTCTTTTTATTTAAATTTTCCATGGCATGTATTAACCACTTATTTATTCAGAAATTAACTGCTGCGACGCATTTCATGATCGCATAAAAAAAGTTCATGTATTATTTGTTCTTGCTAGATTCGAAGTCGTCTGTTGTCATTCAAAAGACCAGCGCTCGCGCCACCACTATAAAGTATTCCGCCTCGGCGTCACAGTTGCGCAGACTCAGTCAGAAAACAACAGCAGAGTTTTGTGTTCATTATGATCTCACAAGACTTAGTGGAGCCGGAAATATTTTGGTAAGTTGAATAGCAATTCTTTCAAATCTTTCATCAAATTTTCAGCTTTTCCGCATATGTATTCTGGCTAAATATTTTTAAACAAATGATTCACTTTCAGAACAAAGAAATTGATCTTAAAATTTTACAATTCGCAACAAGAAAAATAAGTCGGACCTTTTTTCCGATTTTTATCCAGCGTCGCGGGGAGGCGTTTATATAATAATTACTAGGGCTCCTTTTAAAATATCTGTAAGGAAAGTTGAATTAAATGAGTAGCAGAATACGTGAAGATCGATTTTTCTTTCTTCTCTTTTTTTATCGATGAATATTATGCTCCTCTTGATGAGCTAGCTGGAGAGCAGAATAGCTTGTGGAAATTGTCCTTACAGGTTGATACGTCACCAAATCTAAGGTGATATAATGCTTTGGGGCGGAATTATAGGTGGTAAATTAGCAAGTAGGACATGACGAGTTCAACATGGTGTTAAGATGATAGCTCAGACATAAATTGATTTTTGAAGGTACATGTGGAGCCATAATAAAAGAAGAAGCCAAGCGCATTGAGAAAGAAGTTGATTTTTATGCAGGAAAATGTTCCATGACTTTCAGAAAAAAAAAAACAAAAAACTAATGGATATCTAAAGAAAATAGATTTCAAAAATACTAATCTAACTTGTTTCTCGACCATTGAAAATTCGTGGAACATTGTTAAGAGGAAAATCTACATTGGCAGACAATAATTTAGCAACAAAGATGCATTTCAGGATGCTGTGCCGTCAATGGCGAACTGGGTTTAAAAATATTGGTTGTTTTCAGACAAAGGCAACCCATCTACAACTACAATGCTATCATACAAGTTACAAAACGAATAAATAAATTTAAAAAAATACATATGGAATAAAGGGTACAATTAAAATTTTGTGGAAAAATGTGTATTTCTTAGTAAGTACAATGTACATGTACTATACATATTACTGGTAGTATTTACTAAATGTACATACGGAATGTTATAATAGAATTTTTTATTTATTTTAATTTTAGTTTAAATAATTGGTTGATATTTTAAATAGTTTATTGCACAATTTACAAATTAACAGATAGTTTAAAAGCACAATAGAACATTGCATGCAGTCCAATAGTTAAGAGCAATCGTTTGTGTTTACTAGATGATAGTTTGAATCTGCCAATTTCTTTTGCACCTAATTCATCTAACAATTCCTTTTCAATGGATAGAAACGTGTATGATTCCAAATTCTCCTCAGACAGCGAATTTCTCAACCATGTCTTTATGACATTTAGTTTTTTAAAATATCCTCTCACATTGAATGTGAGTAACCGATAGAGTGCAGATCTCTTTATAAGTCTCTAATTCATTTTTATTACTAAAACAGTTGCCTGTGTCTTTTTATTGCATTTTTACTTGATATAGGCGGCCCACCTGACGTCGGGTAAGCTGACACCCTGGCAAGTCCACCACTGTCTTTTGCATATGAACAAATACAACAGCTAACACAAACGAACGACTTCTAAAACTAGTTTCAGAACATGGAGCATCAATTATATTTTTATAACTTTTTCATTATCATAACGACACTGTTTTCAATTTTTTTTTTTTTTGTTCAAAACATTTGTTATTGTGTACATTCTGCATTTATAGTTATTAATTACATGTTTTGGAGCCTTTCAGTAATCTGACTAATGAAGTAGAACTTGTGAAAATCCGGTAAAATTCATAAAACTGTTACCACATTGTAAGAGTGTCATGTAGTCTATTATAATATATATATATATATATATTAAGTGAAAGATGCCGCGCATTAATAGTGCAAATATTTCTTCGAATCCCTTCATTAGTTTTTTTTTTTTTAAATCATGAAAAATTAAAAGTGGCTAATAATGCTAGATTCATTGTAGATTGCCACAAATATATCACGTTCTTTTCTTGTGGAGCAGTTGTTTTTACTGTTTGGATGTGTTCATATGATGGTGTAGGAAATTAAGTCGTCCAGGTTTTGTTGTATTAAAAATGCGAACGTCCGAATTCTAAGCAATAACAAAATGAAAATAAAGAAAACATAGTTATACTTGTTAAATAAGTCATTTGTATTTATAAACATGTGTACAGGAATTCAAAGCTAAAATAGTCTTTAGTTGAGTTAAAGTCTTTGTTTAGTTGGTCAACAGAAAATCTGTAGTTTAGAAAAGACTTTTAAGTAGTTGGTCCATAGAAAAAGAAAAAAAAGCTGTGGTTGAGAAAAGGCTTTTATTGTTGGAGATGATTCATTTGAAGTCGCCGAAGCATGTTTCTTTCGGCACGCGCTGGGGGTGAGGTGGGTGTATAGACAGTCGCATCTCTGCTCCCTGAAAGTCGAAATCTGTGGGGGTTTTATAAGAAATTTTCCCCGAAAGTAAGCTTGAAAAAATAGATTTTTAGTTTTCTTTGATTGGTCGAATATTTCACATCATGATGTTAATTTCTAACCAATAGACACTTTTATTTAAACGGTGTGTGTTGTATTGTGGAATCTTTTTGGCATGTTTGTAATATTATCTGTTGCTGGGGAGAAAATAAAGTTTGGGCGTGTTTTAATATTGTATGTGTGTGGGTATGTAATTGTCTTGGAAATAGGGTTTATTTCCCATAATGGTAGTTTAACTCATAAGTTTTGCAGTAAAGCAAAAACTAAATAAATAGCGCCACGATTAGCGGAGTATAAAGAAATAAATAAGAATAATATCTCTTAAATTAATCTATTAATTTAAGAGATATTAAATCTATTAATTGTGTCCATCTATTTTACGATGCTTATCTGCATGTTTTCAGAATTGGTGAAGACATTTCCTATCAAGCTTGGTTATAGGCTATTAACTAACAATTATGACACTGTTCAATATATATGTCTATATTATTTAATGAAACGTGCATGAATGAAAAGATGCTGCCTAAATACACACACAGTGTATATATATATATATATATATATATATATGTATATATATAATTTTGTATGTGGAAAGCGCTCAATATTAGTGATAGAGCTAACATATTCAGTTGTATGGATATGACTTAGTGACCCTGGGTTCCACGCTTTAAACTGGATCTATTTATGCTTATTTGACTATGTTTGGTGGTAGGAGGGGGAATTTCTTCCTTTGCTTGTTCGGGATGACATTCTCATACACATAGACATACATACATACATACATACATACATACAGGTGTACGCATTTTAATTTACACACACGCACCATATAAACAATCTGAGGTTAGGCGCAGATACACATCCATGCATTCGGGCATACATACATACGCAATTTTAATTCTATTTTGGTGTTGGGATGTTCCTTTCAACAAGGAGCAGATAGATGTGTTCTTGTCGTTTTCAGATCTACCGCCTGCGTCGTCAGACAAACTTACACTTACAAACTTACACTTCCTCACACACACATGTAGACGCGCACATAAACTTCTGTTGGTCAGGGTCTTTCCTCCAACTTTGGTTAAGTTGGATACTTTTTGTAGGCATGGTGTTGATGATGTTTGTATTTTCAACGTTGACTGCTTGTGTATTATTGACGATTGTTATTATTTTGCTAGTGATAGTAACTGTGATATTAATTATTATTAATATGTTAATATTAATTATTGATATGTTTACGGTAAATTTAGCCTTAATGGTGATGGAAACGAAAGTATAATAAAAAAATCGAAACGAACAACGAACCATGGGGAAAAAAAAGAAAATCAAAATAACGGCCTGTTTGATGTAACAATGGGAAGCTATGACGGGTTTAAAACCTGCGATCTGGTAGGTATCCTTATCCGTTCATACCTAGCCAGAATACTAGAGAAAAAAAAACACGGACCTATATAGAGACGATGGCCTAAGCCAAATAAGAGAACTCAATGGCTACAAAATAGGTAGATTTAGGAAAAAATAGAAATAAATACAGACACAAGAAGGGTAAACTTCCTAGATGTCACTCTCAACCTGAACAAAAAAACTTATGAACCATATAAAAAGGATAATGACACTTCCACATACATATGCACATCCTCCAACCATCCACCCTCAATCAGCAAGCACATACTCAATTCCATCAGCCGAAGACTATCAGACAATTTATCCAACATAGAAAATTTTAACGACAAATATCGCCATGTAACAACGCACTAAAAGCGGATACAAGCAGCAGCTAGAATACACACACTACAACCAAAACGGAAAAACAGAAAAATATAATTTGGTTTAACCAACCATACAACAAAACCGTCAGAACAAACATCAGCAGGACATTCCTAAATCTTATAAAAAAAAATAAAACACTTCCCCGTAACAAACCCCTTAGCCAAAATATTTAACAAAAACACCGTAAAGGTTAGTTACAGCTGCACTAAAAACATAACATAAATAATAAAAAGCCACAACAAAAAAATAATAACTTGCAATGGCGTAATCAAAAACCCCCAATGCAATTGCAGAAACAAAACTACATGCACACTAGAAGAAAATTGCCTACAAACAAACATAGAATACAAAGATAAGGTAAACGCAAACAACAATATAATTTACTACTTTTACGCCACAGAAGGAACATTCAAGCAAAGAAATACACCCTCTACCTCTCGTTCTCCAACAGAAAATACCTCAACATCATCACGCTATCCACGTACATATGGCAACTAAAAGACAGAAACACCATACCAAAAATAAGATGGAAAATCATGAAAAACGCGCCTGCCTACAATAACATATCAAAGAAATGTCTACTTTGTCTACACGAAAAAAGTGGCAATAATCTCCCACACTCAACAAAAGGAATTACTAAACCAAAGATCGGAAATAATTTCAAAATGCAGACACGAAAAGAAATATCTATCACAGTTCATACAAAACGGATAATATTACAACAAAACTGAATACAGGCCAGGAATGAAACTACAGAAAAAAAGGAAGAAAGAGAGGAAAAAAGAAAGAAAAAAAATGGTAGAACACTAAAACGCAAGAACACCCAAACTACCAAAACATAACCACCAACAGCTATTATTAACACTACCTGCACTATTACCAACAATACCACCACACACACAAGCACAACCCCCACTATAACAATTAACACAGACCAATAAAACCACCAACCTACACTACCATCACTCCTGCGGTAGGAAAATGAAAGTGAAAGATTGTATTGCATTACTCTTCCAAGTGGGGTGGGCTGAAAATCAGCATTACAGATCCAAATATTTACTCAGCTTAGATTCATTGTACACAACGACAAAAGGAATAAATAAGGAGGGTGTCGTTGTCATTCAATTTTAGAAAATTTGACTTGTTATCTGGGTTTGAACAACGAATACTATAAACGTTTTATTTATTGCGTACACGTGTTTGAGTAGACATTCCTGTTATTTTTTTAATACTGAAATTAATATCTACCGGCCTAAAAATCGAGAGTC